>JASVEL010011224.1:0-21199 GCA_032618575.1 Nicotiana noctiflora
TGAACGGCATGACAACTTCGAAGATAGTATCACCTTTGATAAGTCCGATGCCGACGTGGAACAGACATCAGAAAAAATATTACTGCTCGTCTTGGTATGAGGGGTTACGCTGGAAACCACTTTCCACGTAATGAACCAGGAAATGACATACAACGTCATCATAGGACGCCCATGGATACATGCTATGCAAGCGGTCCCTTCAAGTTTTTACTAGGTGATCAAATTCCCCACTTCATGGAGGGGTATTCAGCATTCGAGGTGAGCCGCACACCACACAGGAATACTACAAAATAGCTCTAGACTGCACCCATACCAAATAACTAAAAGGGGCGAGTGCAAAAGAATAGCTATTAGCCGTGTCGAGGACTAAAGTCAACCTGATAGCGGACGCCATCAAAGATCCTAACGTCATGGAAGCCTGTAAAGCAATGGTCGAAGATCTTGACCCAGCCCAGTCCGACCTCACAAAGAAAGCCTACACCAGGCACGACCTCACTAACCCAAGTAAGTATCGTCAATTCCTAACTAACCATGCAGATTTGTTTTCTTTTTCCCATTCAGATATGCCATGAATCCCGAGAGACATCTCCACCCACAAGCTGAATGTCGATCTATTACATCCTCCCGTAAGATAGATGAGAAGGAAATTCAATGCTGCCATCAATGAAGCGGTCAGCGAGGAGGTAGACAAATTACTGGCCAACGGTTCCATCAAATAATTGAAGTACCCTCAATGGGTTGCCAATGTCGTCATGGTCAAAAAGATAAATGGGAAGTGGAGAATGTGTGTGGATTTCACTGATCTGAACAAGGCATGTCCGTAGGATTCATTCACACTACCCCACATCGACCAATTGATCGACACCACCGCGGGACATGAACTGGTGAGCTTCTTAGATGCCTACTCCAACTACAATCAATTCATGATGACCGAGGAGAACCAGGAGAAAACAACTTTCATCACCCACCAAGGAACATACTGCTATAAAAAATGTGGGGGCTACGTACCAGAGACTGGTCACCAGAATGTTAAAAGAATAGTTCGGTAGGACCATGGAGGTCTATATCGACGATATGCTGGTGAAGTTGGCAAAGAAAGAGGACCACATAGACCACCTGAAAGAAGCCTTCGAAATACTAAGAAGGTACGGGATGAAGCTGAACCCCGAGAAATGCACCTTCGGCATAACTGGAGTCATTAATGAATTCGAACAGATGTGATTTCAGCTTGTTAGAAGGATAAAATCGAGGTCTAGTCCAGAAATCTATTGTGGGTATTGGTCAAAAGGGAAGTGGCTTCATGTATGGTTGATTTGAGGAATGGTTGCAGTTTATCGTGTGTTTTAATTATCGTTGGCGGTTCTTATCAGTAATTTAGTATTGTAGGAAACTGCTGTTAATAGAGACTATCATTTCGAGTGTTGGATTATATGGTATGATGTATGATTTCACTTGAGGCTGCAGGTGTGAGTTACTACAACTGGTTTGGATTACTCTGGGTATGATTTCATAAGTGCAATGTGGTTGTACGATTTATGGTCTAGATGGACGAGCGATTATTTATATTGGGAAGGCTGTGACGACCCGACCCGACATCTCATATGTTGTTACTCTGTTTTCCCAGTTTATTGCTTCTTCATATTTCATTATCGGCATGTGGTGTGTGAGAGTTGATTTGAAATGGTCTTTAAAATAAATAAGACAACTACTCTCTTTAAGGAAAGGTTGGCTTGGAAAAGTCAACTAGAAGTTGACTCGTGAGTTAGAGGGCTCGGATGTGATTTCTGACGATTCAGTTTGCTCGAGGGATGATTTGAGGCTTATGAGTGTGATCGAAATTGAATTTGGAGGTCCGGTGTAGAATTAGGCTTGAATTGACGAAGTTTAAATTTTGGCGAATTCCGGTTGATAGGTGAGATTTTGATCTGAGGGTCGGAATGGAATTCCGAGAGTTGCTGTAGTTTTGTTAGGTGATTTTGGATATGTGTGCAAATTTTCAGATCATTCGGACATCGTTTGGTCGGGATTTTGATCGAATGTGACTTTTGGAAGAATTTGATAAACTTAGGCTTTGATTTAATGAAATTTGATGATTTTGGTGTTAACGGTAATATTTCGATGGTTTGAGTAAGTTTGAATAAAGTAATAGATCATGTCTGTGCTTTTGGTTGAGGTCCCGGAGGCCTCGGGGTGAATACAGGTGGTTAAACGGAGAATTCGGAGTTTGTTGCATATTTGAAGTTGTTGGTTCTATCATTTCCGCATCTGTGAAAAAGGGACCGAATAGGCGATTCCGCATATGCGGTAGGGAGGTCGCAAATGCGGTTCCTGGAGACTTGGTAATTTCTGTAGAAGCGGACAAAAGTACGCAAATGCGGTGACCGCATAAGCGGTTCGAGACCGCATAAGCGGTACTTGGGGATTTAAGTCAGACCGCATAAGCGGTCATTTGGATGAATATGCAGTGATCACAGGTACAGTTATTTAGCTGGAATAGCGAAAATCGATGTTGGCAGAAGGGTTTATGTCAATATTATATCCGCGAACTTATGTCATTTTTCCTTCATTATGGAGCATTTTTGAGAGCTTTGAGGCGATTTTGAAGAAGGATTCAAAGGAGAATGATTAGAGGTAAGTTCCTTGGCCTAATTATTCAAGTTTATGGTAGAGTTGACGTGGAAATTGGTTGAAATCCATTAAAAAGGGATAAAGCTAGGGCCTGAGTTTTAATATTTCAAATTGGGATTTCATAGGTTATTTGAGCTCGGATTTGAGAGTTCTTGGTATGTATGGACTCGTGGAAAGACGAGGAATCCGGTAATGTGAGTTTTGTAATTCTTTAAGGAGCGGGCCTGGGGCTCGAGTTTTGTTAGTTTCGAGATTTTTGCTGCATTTCGATTGTTTTTGATTGGGTATTGTTCCCTTGGCATATTGTAATGTATTTGCTCTAATTTTGGTTAGATTCTATGTGCGTGGAGGCCAATTTGAGGGGCAAACGCAACACGAGTGAGAAATTTCACCGGTTCGAGGTGAGTAATAATTATAAATGATATCCTGAGGGTTTAAAATCCCGAATTTGCACATCATAGTGCTGTATGGAGGTAAGTTGCACGCCAAATATGAGCGTGGGGTAGAGCACCATTGGGGGACTGTGACTTGGTCCATCCCGGTTGCATTACTATTTTTGCATTACTTGCATATTATTTGATCTCAGTCCAAGGTTTTAATACAATTTTGCAAACTCAGCCATTTTTTCTAAGATTTGAAAACCTAAGCAATATTTTAGTGACGTTTTGAGCTTAAGACTATCATGTTAATATTTCCCAAGTGGCTTATGTGCATTTTCGGACTGAGCATGGATCGGTCTGCGCGCCGCCGTGGTGTTGTAGTGATTTATGAATATATGGATGGCTAGGCTGCACGCCGCATCAATGATATATTGATATTGAGGTCGAGAGCCTGTTTCAAGCCAAGACATGGCTAATATTGCGCTTGGGCTGTAGGAGCCCCTCCAGAGTCTGTACACACCTCTAGTGAGCGCCATCGACGTTAAATGGATCGGACTGCACGCCGCAGTAAGTACCGGAGTGTACCGTCATATGCATTGCATTGCATTCATGCTTTTATGCATTTTTCGTTGTGTTATTTCTTGAGATATTTAATTGTTATTCTAATATTGTCTGATCACTTTTAAAGAGGATAAATTTGAGACAGTGGTAATAGTGACATTGTATGATGTAAACAGGTCGGGTAACAATGGCTGACTAGGAACAAAAAATATTGCCTGTAGGGCGAGTTTATGAGCTCAATTATGCATACTTGATTGTGTCCGAGGGGCCGAATCTTGTGCTGACTTGCACTACTTGTTCCGCATTTAATTGTTTAACTGTTGGGGAAAGATATTCTCAAAAAGAGGTTTTGAACTGAGTCAAGATATTTTCTAAAGGATTTTTACGTTTTCCCTATTTTCTCAATGGTTACACTGTACCATATAGCATGTTGATTTGCTTTACGTGGTTTATTGCTGCTCAGTTATTATTTTTCCTTATTACTTATTGAGTTGGAGTGCTCACTTTACTCCCTGCATCTCGTGTGTAGATGCATGCACTTGACAACTCGGTAGCGAGTTTTGAGCTGACTAAAGATTTGTTATCATAGCGGAGTCAGGTGACCGCTACTATCTGCGGTACTAGATCCTCTCCCTTATTTTATGTTGTTCATGTTACTTTCAGACTTTGTTCCTATTTTTTGGACTTGTAGTACTTTAGTGAACTCTGTAGTAGCTCATGGCTAGTGATACCCCGATGTCGGGCTGTGCCGGGATAGTTCTCTGTTGTTATCATTGTTTTCTGCGCTTTTAATTATGCTAATCATACTTTAGCTTTATAAATGTTAAATAACTGCTAAAAAGGAAGCGTTTGTTTTGTTGGGTGACACTGTCTTCATGAGAGGCGCCATCACGACCGGGTTTGGAATTTGGGTCGTGACAATAGAGTCTACAATTCAGTAGACAAAAAGGCTGAGATACTTAAACACAAGCTGCAGGAAACTTAGAAGATGATAGATAATGACCTATTCAATAATAACTTGATCATAGAGGAGAAAGAGCTACTATTACAAGTAGAAAAGTGGCAAGGTATACAAAAAAAAAATCTACAGGTAGCTAGGGCAGTGTGGATTGTAGCAGGAGATTCAAATACAAAGTTTTTTCATGGGCATTTGAAGGCAAGACAAGCTAGAAACAGAATTCCCACCATCTGTAATGAGATTGGACAAAAATTGACTGACCCTCTACTAGTTGAACAAGAGTTTACATCTTTCTTTGAAGGTCTGCTTGGAACAAGGGCTCCAGAATTGCCCAGCCTTGATGTAAACATGGCTTGAAATGGTCCTTGCTTGGATAGGGAGCAGCAACTAAATATGATCAAGAGTGTTTCTGTTACTAAGATCCTACAAGGGCTAAAGGAATTACCAAGTGATAAAGCACCTGCATTGACGAATTCCCAGTAGAATTCTTTAATAAATACTCGAACATAGTTGGAGAAGAGGTGATACAAGCAGTGAAGGAGTTCTTTGAATCAGTGAAACTATTGAAGAGTGTCTACAGTGCAACTATTACATTAGTAGCAAAAGTGGCTAGTCCTTATTTTGTCAAAGAATTCTGACCCATAGCATGTTGTACTACCATCTATAAACTCATTGCCAAAATTCTCACTTCAAGGCTCAAAACAGTGGTGGACTTCATAGTTAGACCAGCTCAATCAGCATTCATAGAGGGGAGAAATATACTAGACAATATTATCCTTGCTCATGAATTGGTGAAAGGATATAACAAAAAGGGAATTTCATCTAAATGCATTATCAAAGTGGATATAAGAAAGGCCCAAGACTATGTTGAATGGTCTTTCTTACAAATGGTGTTGTTGGAGTATGGGATCCCAAATAAGTTGGTGCAGTAGTTCATGGAATGTGTAACTAATGCAAACTTCTCTATACTGATCAATGGGGGACTCACAAAAAGATTTCAAGCAAAAAAGGGATTGAGGCAAGGGGATCCTATTTGCCCATACCTATTTGTCTTACAGATGGAATATTTGTGCAGAACTTTGAAGAGCCTAAAGGATATCCCCGATTTCGAATTTCATCCAAGATGCGCTAAAATGAACCTCACTCACATTTGTTTTGCAGATGATATAATCATGTGTTGCGGAGTTGACAAGACCTTTATCCAATTACTGCTAGACAAGTTCAACCACTTTTCAAAAAGGTAACAAGATTTATGGCTAACTTAGATAAACGTTCTATCTATGTAGCTGGACTCAATCAAGGATTTAAAGAAATGATACAATTAGATTTTCAATTCAAGATGGAGTCCTTGCCATTCAAGTACTTGGGAGTGCCTTTATCCTCAAGGAAGCTATCAGTTTAGCAATGTATGCCACTAGTGGAGAAGATTACAAATAGAATAAAGTGCTGGACATCAAAGTTACTATCATATAGTGGCAGATTACAGCTAATAAGAAGTGTATTATTTGAATTGTAGACATACTGGGGGCAAGTAATTTTTATACCAAAGAAGATCATACATCTAGTGAACTCTGTCTGTGGAATTTTTTTATGGATAGGAAGTTATAGTCCTTCAAAGAGATCCTTGATTTACTGGGACAGAATATGTATGCGTACATCATCTGGAGGTCAAATGTTATAAATTTTGAATGGTGGAATAAAGCTGCAGTATGTAAGCTAATGTGGGCAGTACACTCAAAGAAGGATGCACTCTGGATTAAATGGATTCACTCAGTATATATAAAGAGGAAGGATTTCAATAGCATGCAGACCCCTAATCAAGCTTGCTGGCTGGTAAAGAAGCTATTTGATATAAGAGACTGGTACACAAACTTTGAATCATTTGCAAATATAAACAAGTTTTACATGGGAGGAAAATTCAGTATCCAGAAGACGTACACTCTATCAAGACCTCAGTATCCAAAGGTGGAGTGGAAAGTTTTACTATTGGGTTCAAGTATCCCTAGGCACAACTTTATCTATGGCTAGCTCTAAATCACAGACTTAATACTGTGGATAGATTAGCAACTTGGGGCTTACAGGTAGACCTTGGATGTGTCCTATGCAAGAAAGGGACAACTGAAACTGTGGGTCATTTGAACTTTGAGTGCAAATACTCAAGAAGTATATGGGACATTCTGCTCAATTGGATAGGAGAGAAACATTAGATTGGTTCGTGGGAAGAGGAAGTCAAATGGTTGATTGCAAGAACAAAAAATAGTCGAGCCTACAATGGTATTCTTGCTTTTCTGTTTGCGGCACTACTATATCACACTTGGATAGAAATGAACATACATAGATTCCAAGGAAAGGAGACTGACATGAAAAAGATGATACAAGACATTGTCCTTCAATTACATATTAGAGGGCAACATGAAAAAAAAATGGAAGATGTACTTAGAAAGAGTGAATAGTTTTCCTCTTTGAAGTCTAGTCGAGTAGAGGAACTATAAAGTCTATAAATATTTTCTTTGATATAGTTATTTTGATATTTTTTTTTGTCTAACTCTTTGGTCCAAAAGAGTTGAAGGTGCTGTAAATATTATTTCTGTTTAAATAAAAGTTTGATATTTAACAACAACAAAAAAAAAAAGAATGTGCTTGTCGTTTCATTTTACTATGAGTTTGAGCGCACAAGATTAATCAAGAGTTCTTTTTTGTCGAATTTTGTAATGATTACATTTTTGATAAATGAATTTTACAAGTGATATTATTATTATTTTTCTTGTTGAAAATATAATTAAATTAAATAAAAAGACTTTGTTTAACCATTTAAACTTTTTAGATAAAGTGATCATACACTTCAATAACTCTATCACATGATATTGGTAATCAAAGATCAATGGCAAATGTAGTGTAGTATTATCGGGTTCAATTGAACCCATAAATTTTGACGCTGAGTAAAAACTCATTAAAATTATAAAATAATAGATATGAACCCATAACTTTAAAAATATAATAAATTTAATGCTAAAAAACTTAAAAATTGAACCCATTAAATCCTAAATCTGCCTCTGTTTAATATTCTTACCTTCTTCCCCTTGTTTTTTTGGAGGTTGGGGCCATATGGTTTTTTGGACTCCAATTGACATAGAATTTGCTCCTACCGCTTCGCATTAGGTACCGCCTTCTCCGATTGACATAGAATTTGAAAAAACAAAATACATACTTTAACCATCGAGCTTATCCTCCAATTCTATTTACAAACGTCTTAAATATGAGAATAATAATAGTATACATAAAAATATTTAATGATGTGTCAATTACACATCACTTTGCTGTTTGACCACATCTACATAAAGATTGTTCTTACACGCAACAATCAGCATCTGACACGTGTCAAATAGAGAAAAGAAAAACAAGAAAAAAAATCTCTCCCCCCCCCCCCCCCCCCCCCCCCCCCCCCCCAAAAAAAATCCTCTTCTCATCTTCCCAAATAAAAAAAAATACAGAAAAGAATCTTGTTCACCACCATCCTACTACCACCAACCCTTCCACCAAAACAACCGTCTTCCCTAACTATAGATTTAATTCTTTATCGATTTATAACAAGTTTTAACAACATACGCCACAAATCCTTATACAAATTTCAAATTCAAGTTCAAACTCAAAACTTCAAACTTGTTAATGGTGTTTTTTAAATTGTCAAAACTAATTACCTAAGTCAATTTTACTCAACAATAATCACGAATTCAAACTAATTTTCTAGGTCATGGAACACCAAAATTAATAAGACCCTATTAAATTTTTAAGCTTTTTCAAAAAGTCAATAATACTGATTTATACAAGACCCGATAGCTCTTATGCTTTTTTTTTTCTTCTTGATTATAGAGATTGGAAAGACAAAACATGAAGGACAGATAAAATTAGAATGATGGTTGGGGATGAAGACGAAATGGGTTTGGGGGGGGGGGGGGAATTTGTGGTTGGGAAAGAAAACATGATTATATTTTTTTTCTTTAATTTGAAAAGGAAACAGTTTAAAAAGGGGGGGGGGGGGGACTCAATTTCAGGTGAAGTTTTCGATTTTCACGCGCCTCTTTTGTGTGTAATACATGCATGTGGTATATGACAAACGAAATGTGTAATTAATATACTTTTAGAAATTTTGGTATGTAATACTATTTACATATTTAATAAGTATGTAAGAGGAATTTGAGTTCAAGGTCAATGAATAAAGTATGTATTTTGCCAACTTGAAAATTACCTAATACTACCACACTAATGTTAGGATTTGCCCTGAATTTCTAATCTATTAGGACTTTATTTCTTGAAGGAATGAAAAAGACTCCCAAAAGGATTAAATCTCTTAATATGTCATATCCTATTCCAAGAAGACAAGAATTGCAATCTATAAATTAAGGATCTCAGCTTCTCAAAAATACACAAAAATATCCACAATGTAGTCATTAAAAAGTTTTGTTTAGGGGAAGATTTTTCTCTCGATAGTTTTTCTTCTTTTATATTAGTTTTATCATATGTAGATCAATTGGTCAAACCATTGTAAATTATTATGCGCAGTTTAGTATATTTTTCTTTTGTCGTCTGATTTATCGTCCACAAAGCTTTGTATTGTTAGTTTCCGCATGCACCATATTATTTCGATCCCAATAAGTGGTATCAGAGCCAATGGTTCAAAGACAACGGTTGAACGAGGTTGAAAGCAAATTCAATGTGTGTTTACATCAAGACGATAATGAAGATTTATTCAACATACTTCATGTGGAGATAAATTTACAATCACAATTTTATTCAAAGAGCTTGCTATTACATCTCTCTTTCTAACCCATATTTTGGCCACTTTTAACCAATGCCAGTTTTAAGTCATGCCTACTTGTAATGTATGATTCCCAATGCCAGTTTTAACTCACGCTTATTTTTAATGCATGAGCTTCTTTTACCCCATATTTATTCTTAACACATGGGCTCCTTCTAACCCATACTTGGGCTTCTTTTAACCATTACAAAGATTTTCAACCTATACTATTTTTTTTATCATGGCAAGCAGCAGTGATGAAGATTATGCGAAGAATGTGAACCAACTTTGTCAAGAAAATTCAGGCCAAGGGGAGATTGTTAGGATTTGCCCTGAATTTCTAATCTATTAGGACTCTATTTCTTGAAGGAATGGAAAAAGACTCCCAAAAGGATTAAATCTCTTAATATGTCTTATCCTATTCCAAGAAGACAAGAATTGCAATCTATAAATTAAGGATCTCAGCTTCTCAAAAATACACAAAAAATATCCACAATGTAGTCATTAAAGAGTTTTGTTTAGGGGGAGATTTTTCTCTCGATAGTTTTTCTTCTTTTATAGTATTAGTTTTATCATATGTAGATCAATTGGTCAAACCATTATAAATTATTATCCGAAAATAAGGTTTCATATATAAATCAAATTTTAAACCAAATTTCATACTCATTATCACAAGAAGAGAAGTGTGTGCAGTGGTAATTAAAATTATCCATGAATAATTTGTATAGTTGAGTACATTTAGCACTCACATAGTAATAGTTTTTGAAAATAGTGGAGCAAGAAGAACAATAAATAATTTAAATTAAAGGAAACTAAGAGATTTTGGATTACCTAAACGATCAAAAGGTAATTTTTAAAAGTTTGCTCATGTAGGGGTAAATTTCACCGGATAGTATAACAGTAGAGAAAATTTTGATCGGATAATATAACAGATGTTAAATGTTGATAATATCCGAAAGTAAAATGGCTATATTTCGCACTTTTTCCGATTTTTGTGTGCTATCAATAAAATAAAACTTATATATTTTTTTCTTATAGTATAAGAAAACAAAGTAAACTTTTTTTCCTTATATTTAAAATTAAAGTTGTGACTTATAAGTCACATATTTGAGTCGTGAAAGCATCTACTAATATTTATATTATGATAGTACATTCTTCGCCCAAATCATACGTCAACGCGAGATAATTTGTATAACGGGCTGCCTTTCTTTTATATATTAAAAAAGAAAGTTAAAAAAAATATTGGCCTTCCAATGTTGTCACAGCACCACCTCTGTTATATGTTTTTGTATTTCCTTTTATGGGTTTTTGTGGGGGATGGTGATAGTTAAAGTTGTCCTATAAAAGGATGGGTAGTGTCCTTGTGCATTTACCAACAAACAACTGCCCCTAGCTCTTAACTCAACTCTTTCTTCCTCTTCCAAATTCTTGAAATAAACACAATTCCCACCGCTTCTAACTCAGTATATTTTTGTAGAAATGGGTCTAAGTTCAAATAGAGTAGAAGATTTATGTGGGCATGCATGCAATGAAACAATTATCACAATCTCTACTACTAATACAGAATTACAAATATCAAATAATGAAGCATTTGAAGTGCACAGAGTTTGCTTACCACCACACAAAACTACCCTTCAAAAACTCAGACAAAGACTGTTGGAAATATTTTTTCCAGATGATCCACTTCACAAATTCAAGAACCAAACATGGTTAATGAAGTTTGTTTTGGGTCTTCAGTTTTTCTTCCCTGTTTTTGAGTGGGGTCCTCACTATAATCTCAAACTATTAAGGGCTGATATCATTTCTGGACTTACAATTGCTAGTCTTGCTATCCCACAGGGAATTAGCTATGCAAAACTTGCTAATTTGCCACCTATTGTTGGACTATGTAAGTATATAATTCTCATTTTCTTCTTTATAAATCTATTTTGCTTTTTATTCCCTTAGTTTTACAATCTATATTTGCTTTTTAATTGATAGAATTGTTCCTTTTTATCATTTACCAACAATCTGTCAATATTTGGTACTAATTTTAATTTTAAACATCTTTATGAAAATTTATCAAGGGTAGTGGTCTATTAATTCAAGGCAGAGGCGCATGCAAGATTATAAATCAGTGGGTTTGGAATATTTTTGTACTTGTACCTACATACATTCTTTTGTGAATTATGACAGTAGTTCCAGACTTCCTATATATATATATATATATATATATAGGGGCAGGCGCGTGCACTAAGTTTCCGCTATGTATATATATATATATATATATATGTATATGTATATAAAGGTGGAGCTCGGTGTACTAAGCTCCCGCTATGCGCGGGTTCCGGAAAGGGCCGGATTACATGGGTCTATTATTTGCCGCCTTACCCTAAACCTGCATTTCTGCAAGAGGCTGTTCTTATGGCTCGAATCCATGATCTCCTGGTCACATTCCTGGTCACATGGCATTAACTTTTCCTTTAAATATATAATTAATAGAAATTTCCGCATGTATTTTGAGTAAAAAATGATGCACCTGTTGTTTTGTAAAGTATACAGTCTATGTTAAAGAGTAAATGTGTGCTTAATCGAATATGGTGATTTACTAATTTTCTTGTGCTTTGTAATATCTTATGTAAATAAAAATCACACTATATTAAATCTAGATATTTAATAATCTAAGAGTGGAAATGTTAATGGATATGATTATGCAGATTCAAGCTTCGTGCCACCATTGATCTATTCAGTTTTGGGGAGTTCAAAACACTTAGCAGTTGGTCCGGTCTCGATAGCTTCACTTGTTATGGGCACAATGCTGAGTGAAGCAGTTTCTTACACTGAAGAGCCTCTTCTTTACCTTCAGTTGGCTTTTACAGCTACCCTTTTTGCTGGCTTGTTTCAGGCTTCGCTCGGTTTTTTCAGGTATATTTTGTTAAGACTTTTTAAGTTTTATGCACTGATAGATCACTTAAAAGGTAATTACAGGTGACTCTATAGAATAAACATTATTGTTAATCTAGTAACGTTCTATAACAAGTTAAATCGCGCTCATATTGGAATTTTTTTTAGAGTGCATGTCTGTGTATATAACTTAAATTTTTTAGCTTAATGGTTCTCATTCACTTGAAAATTCTTGCGACGTTTTAATTTGACTTTCTAATATTTAAAGAGAAAGTAAAAGAGAGGAATAATCCTAGTATAACATTCCTCATTCCACCATCAAATTTACCGTTAATTTAGTAATGGGCTACAGTAGCTAAGTGGAAACAAACTTTTGGAAAGAATCATTTAGAAACATTGGGCACTTTCACTAAAAACAACAAGAATGCAGAGAAAAATACATGGAAAGAGACATGATTTTTATGCACCATATAAAACCGGACTCTTATGAACAGTATAAAACTAACAAATATAGCTGGTGAAAAAGAAAAAAACTCACATAATGCAGTTAGAGATATTTGCTTTTCAGAATCTCGGCATACCAATATAAACTAGGAGTATTTTTTAAAGTATAATCTTCTGCCTGTAGTCCTGTATTAATGACTTTTGTAAACATTAGAGTATTCAAATGCTTACATTTCCGTTCTATCCTTCTTGGCCACGCTCGATCATGTTCATTATTATTGACTTTTATCTGTCTACAGTGCGTTACTTCTGAATTAGTTGGGTCGGCTATATTAATCCTGTATACCGACTCCGTTTTATGCGAGTCCATTTGATTCTAGCTTTGTGTTATGAAGTAATCTAAGGTCCTCAAAGATTAACTTTCAAGAATCAAAACTTTTTGCCATGTGCTTATATTGATTTTAGAACTTAGTTAGTTCAAATGTCAAGCGACTTAAAGTTTGTGGTTTACAGGTTAGGATTTATCATTGATTTTCTGTCGAAGGCGACTTTGGTTGGGTTCATGGCTGGTGCAGCAGTCATTGTTTCATTGCAACAACTGAAAGGGTTATTAGGGATGGTCCACTTCACAAGCCAGATGCAAATAGTTCCTGTTCTGTCTTCAGTTTTCCAGCACAAAGATGAAGTAAGACGAAGCTTCTTTGTCGATATTGAACTCCTCTGAGATATAAGATAGTGGAAAAAATAACTATCTTTGTCAACTTATGCAAATCATTATTTAGTAGTTTTACTCCTCTATATCTATTTGCAGTGGTCTTGGCAAACCATTGTTATGGGCGTTTGTTTTCTCGCCTTTCTGCTGACGACTAGACAAATTGTAAGTGTTTGGTTTATTTCAGAACATAATATTCTGACTAATATTCATCTCTTTGTATTCTAACTAAAGATTTGAATTTTCTTCTGTGATTACAGAGCACCAGGAATCCAAAACTTTTCTGGCTTTCAGCAGCATCTCCATTGGCCTCGGTTATTCTCTCAACTCTCGTAGTCGCCCTCCTTAAGTCCAAGGCTCATGGCATTCAAACTGTAAGTAAAATTCATCAGCTTTACACCATCCATAGTGTTTAGCTATGTTGCTCGGACTCCCTGAAAATGTCACCGGGTGCGTGTTGGATCCTCCAAAATATTATATTTTTAAAGGATACAACACGGCTGCGGCAGTATTTTGGAGAGTCTGCCAACGTAGGTTTTTAGACAGAATAAAACTGAAAATATCTTTGGTTTATTGCAGATTGGACACCTTCAAAAGGGTCTAAATCCACCCTCATTGAACATGTTATATCTAAGTGGTCCTTATCTGCCTCTAGCCATCAAAACTGGCATTGTTTCCGGAATCTTAGCGCTAACAGTAAGTCACTTGAGACTATTACAAGCAATTGGCCATAGAAATATTATGAAGCGCTTTGTTTTTGACGTTTTCATTGACCTGTAGGAAGGGATTGCAGTAGGAAGAACATTTGCTGCTTTAAAGAATTACCAAGTAGATGGCAACAAAGAAATGATGGCGATTGGACTCATGAATATGGCTGGCTCTTGTTCTTCCTGCTATGTTACAACAGGTACCCGCCTTCTTGGCCTGTTGTTCGCGATAAATATGATTAACTCTTTTGTTAACCAGCTAATTTTGATTTACAGGGTCATTTTCTCGATCAGCAGTAAATTACAACGCTGGGGCACAAACAGTCTTTTCAAACATAATAATGGCAACAGCTGTGCTAATCACCTTGTTATTTCTAATGCCACTGTTCTATTACACCCCCATTGTCATCTTGGCTGCAATTATTATTACAGCAGTTATTGGGCTAATTGATTATCAAGCTGCTTTCCGGCTTTGGAAAGTTGACAAGCTCGATTTCTTGGCTTGCTTGTGTTCATTTTTTGGTGTTCTTTTCATATCAGTGCCTCTCGGCCTAGCCATTGCAGTAAGCATCTCCTCAAAAATCATAGTACGACTTTCTTTTGTATCTCCTCCTTGTACCTAACATTTTTTACTTGTGCTTGTGAAAATTTTAGGTTGGAGTTTCAGTTTTTAAGATCCTGTTGCATGTTACAAGGCCAAATACTAGTGTCCTGGGCAATATTCCTGGAACTCAAGTATATCAAAACTTAAGCAGATATAGAACAGCTGTTAGAATTCCTTCTTTCCTTATCCTTGCTATTGAGGCTCCTATCTACTTTGCAAATTCTACCTACTTAAAAGAGAGGTTAGTTCAATCTTCAAACACAGAGTGCAGATTCTGTATTTTGCTTTTCGCCAACTTCAACTAATTTGTTAAGATTATTACATTTACTCAAAATTCACATTTTGTAACTGTAGGATATTGAGATGGATTCGCGAAGAGGAAGAGTGTATAGCAGCTAACAAAGAAACTGCAATCAAATGTGTAATTATCGACATGACAGGTCAGTCGAATAAGAAGAGAACATTTGCTTTATCTTCTGTTTTACTGGCAGTATTCGACATGTTGAATAAAGAATTTTTGTCATCCTTCACCAGCTGTGTCGTCCATAGATTCAAGTGGCATCGACACAATATGTGAACTAAGAAAGACATTGGATAAACGATCTCTTAAGGTAAATCCGTCAACCACATAAAAGATGTTTCTTTGTTTTCCTTCACTAGTCAAAATATTTGTTCCAAAATTTGTTATCCTTTTTTCTTTTCTTTTCACGTGAAATCTTCGATTATTTGTTGGTGTAGCTTGTGCTGGCAAATCCAGGTGGGAACGTTATGGAAAAGCTGCATCAATCTAACACTCTCGACGCCTTTGGATTAAATGGAATATATCTAACAGTTTCTGAAGCTGTGGCTGATCTCTCATCTTTGTGGAAGTCTGAACCTGAATCGTCAACATAAGATTTGCATTGATTTCAAGCTCAAAGTCAATAAATGAAGAGGAAGTATTTGCGCTTCGAAAATTGGACGATATGTAGCAAGTCATGATAGTTCCACAGCTCAATGTGTTGGAACTGTTTACAATATCAAATTCAGTTGAAGTTTTGTATATTAGATTAGCTCAAATTTGCAACAGTGTGAATTTCAGTTCACTTAACTATGTAGCCACTCTTTCCTTAACTCAGTCCAAGCAACGCCTAAACGTCCCATCTCTTTCTTGGTTGAACTGAAAAGTCTTTCTGAAATTCTAGAAAAATTTAACATTGGCGATTAGTTCGTTCATTCTTACGTGTTTCCTCATCATGGTCAAGATTCAAGAATATCATAAAATCATAGTTTTTCCCTCTCTTTTTTCAAACTCAGAATTAAAGAAAAAGGAAAAGATATGACCTGTATAATACTAGTAAAGTGAAAAACTTAATACATCTTAAACTTTTATGAAGATTTGTGTATTGGCTCTTATAATTTTCAATCTGTATCTGAAGCATATTAAATTTACAACTGAGCAAAACCTATCCCCCATCCTATTGTGCACATTTATATAAGCGTCTTCAAGTCATTGTCATAAAACAGCAGAATATACTCGGCGCCACTACCATTATCTATCAATAGGGGTCGTTTGGTTGGGAAATAAGTTATTTCATGATTAATTATCCCAGAATTTATTATTTTAGGTTTAGATATCCCGCCCTCCCATAGGGATAAAAAATACTGCAATAGTTATACCACGATTTTATCCCAATCAAACATTGGATAAACTCATCTTAAAGTTAATTCCGAGGATTAATTATCCCTTATCCCTCGTACCAAACGAGAACTTTAAGTTGAACAAGTACCTCAAGCTTTTTTTTAACACCAGGAGAGGAGGAAAGGGAAAGGAGATGCTACGCTATTGATGACTCCACCTCAACTATGAAAGACATGGAGCTCACGAGTGAGAGCATCAACCCTGTTCTCCGATCAGCCAACATTCAAACCACGATTACAGATTTGTTAACCGTTGGATCGAGCTGAACTTTTGACTGAGTGTTTGTAAATCTTGGTCTTGAATTTGAACGGTGGAGATCGGATTTGGAGGCTCATAGCATTTGATTTTGAGCCTCCGACAACAACTTTATTTTTGTGAATTTTCCTCTTTCTTCAATTGATTAGTTGTTGCTATTGTTGCTCTGCGTTTGACCCTTATTGTGTCACCAATTTGGAGAACTTTTGTAACCTTATTATTGTTATAGTGGAGCTTTTTGAATCTTTGTGATCTTGTAGTTTTTACCTTCGATTTGAAGGGTTTTCCACGTAAAATTTGATGTTCTTTATCTTCTTTATTTTTGGGTTTTCCTCTTCTTCAACATAGCAGTGGTATCAGAACCTTGGTTATTTATCCGGGTTGTTACGGAATGGAGGCGAATATGAGCAAGATGGTATGTTTAAATGGGAGAAATAATAATGTTTGGAGAAGCAAGATGAAACATTTGTTGTTTGTGAAGAAGCTACCCATTTTTTCAGCTCATACACCCGAGAGTATATCCGATGAAGATTGAGATTTCGAGCACCAACAAGTATGTGGATATATACGATAATATGTTGAACATAATGTTCGCAATCATAATGTGAACAAGATACATGCGAGATCATTGTCGGAAAAGCTAGAGACTATTTATGCTTCAAAAATTGGGAACAACAAATTATTTCTGCTAAAGCAATTGATGACCCTTATAATACAAGGAAGGTAACCTTATCCTTGATCACATAAATAATTTTCAGAGCTTCCTTGATCAGCTATCTGGAATGGGAGTCAATTTTGATGACGGGATACAAGGACTTTGGCTTCTTAATACTCTACTAGACTCTTGGGAAAATCTTCGGTCTGTGACAAATTCAGCTCTTGGAGGTAAGGTGACCATGGAATATGCCAAAAGTGGTGTGTTGAACAAGGAGTAAGGAGAAAATATCAGGGTTCGTCCTCATAAGCAGATATCTTGGCTACAGAAAACTGGGGAAGAAATAGAACAAGAGGCTCAAGGAATAGAGGTAAAAGTAGAAGTAAATCAATATCCAAATACTATAATATTAAATGCAATCATTGTGGCAAGAAAGAACACATCAAAAGATATTGCCGCAAGTTGAATCAAGACACTTGAGAAGGAAAGAAAGCTCAAAATAACGAGAATAATGTTGCTACTATTGTTCGAGATGACCTTCTTTTTGCTTATGATGAAAATGTCATCAATTTGGTATCCCATGAGACGAGCTGGATAGTAGATTCTAGAGCTACCTCACATGTCACACCAAGAAAAGACTTTTCCTCATCTTATACTCATGTTGATTCTGGAGTGTTAAAAATGGCAATGCCAGTGAAGTTTAAGGTGTTTGTTGCTGGCACAGTTTGTTTGAAAACTGATAATGGTTCAACGTTAGTTCTTCATGATGTCAAACATGCTCCAGACTTTCCTTTCAATTTGATCTCCGCATGAAGATTAGACAAATAGGGTTACCATAATGCTCTCTTTAATGGCCAATGGAATCTTACCAAGGGCTCGTTAGTAGTGGCTCGAGGAGTCAAGTTTGGTTATTTATATGCGACACATGTCTCTATTATTAATGACCCAATAAATCTGGTGGAAAATAATACTTTGTCATGTATCGAAGATTGAGTCATATGAGTGAGAGGGGGATTACGTGTTTGGCTAAGAAAAGTTTGCTTTCTGGAGTGAAACAAGCAAAGCTTAAAAGGTGCATACATTGTTTAGCTGGCAAACACAAAATGGTTTCCTTTCATAGTCATCCTTCCTCAAGAAAGCCCGATTTATTGGAGCTAGTATACTCTGCTTTGTGTGGTCCTTTTAAAGTAAAGTCAAAAGGTGGTGCATTTTACTTTGTAACCTTCATTGATGATCATTCTCATAAGTTCTGGGTGTATCCTTTGAAATCCAAAGATCAAGCACTTAGCGTTTTAAGGAATTTTAGGCCTTAGCTGAGAGACAGACATGAAAGAAATTAAAATGTGTTCGTACTGACAATGATGGTAAATATTGTGGTCCCTTTGATAACTATTGCAAGGAAAAAGGAATTCGTCATCATAAAACTCTGCCCAAGACACCTCAATTGAATGGTTTGGCAGAGAAGATAAATAGAACTCTAGTTGAGAGAGTTAGATGCTTATTTTCAGAGGCTAAACTTTCAAATACATTTTGGGCGGAAACACTTAACATTGTTGCCTATGTTATCAATTTGTCTCCTGCAGTGCTTTGGATGGTGATGTCCCAGAAAGAGTTTGGTTTGCCAAAGATATTTCTTATGCTCATCTGAGAGTTTTGGGTGTAAAGCTTGGGTGAATGTTCCTAAAGATGAGAGATCAAAACTGGATGTCAAAACTAAGCAGTGCATCTTTATTGGTTATGGTCAAGATGAGTTTGGGTATCATTTTTATGATCCAGTTGATAATAAGATTATTAGAAGTTGTGATGCAATATTCTTGAAGACCAAACTATTGAAGATATTGATAAAGCTGAGAAGATAGATTCTCAGAATAATGAGAGATAAGTTGATATTGATCCAGTTTCAATTGCTAAGGCACCTATTGCACATGAAGGAACCCAAGAAATTATGGAGATAGTGATCAAGATAAAAATGATATTCATGGTGTAGATGTTATGGATGCTCCAGTTGATGAAGTTGTGGTTGATCAACAACTAATTCCTACATAGGTAGCTACTTTGAATGTTCCTGAAACCTCTCTTAGAAGATCTACAAGAGAGAAGCAAATATTCATGCGTTATCCTCCTGATGATTATGTACTTTTGACTGACATGGGAGAACCTGAGAATTATGATGAGGCCATGCAAGATACTCACAAAGATCAGTGGATCAAAGAGATGGAAGATGAGATGAATTCACTCCATGAGAATGGCACATATGAGTTAGTGAAATTGTCGAAAGGTAAGAAAGCTTTATCTAACAAATGGATATTCAAAATTAAGCAAGATAACCATACATGTGCGCCTAGATACAAGGAGAGGTTAGTTGTTAAAGGTTTTGGATAGAAGAAGGGAGTTGACTTTGATGAAATTTTCTCCCATGCTGTGAAGATGTCTTCTATTCGTGTGGTTCTAGGCTTAGCTGCAAGTCTAGATTTAGAGGTTGAGCATATGGATGTCAAGACTGCTTTTTTTCATTATGATTTAGATGAGGAGATCTATATGGAGTAACCTGAGGGTTTTGTAACTAAGGGAAAAGAAAATTATGTATGCAAATTGAAAAAGAACCTGTATGGATTGAAACAAGCTCCAAGGCAATGGTATTTGAAGTTTGAATCTGTCATAAACAAGGGTACAAGAAAACTTCTCCAGACTACTGTGTATTCTTTCAGAAGTTATCTGATGATGATTTAATATTTATTGCTTTATGTGGATGACATGCTTATTGTTGGAAAGAATAAATCCTGAATTGCAGTCCTTAAGAAGCAGTTGAGCAAATCGTTTGTGATGAAAGACTTGGGGTCAGCAAAGAAAATCTTAGGCATTCAAATCCACCGACACAGAGATAGAAAGGAGTTATTTATGTCCCAAAAGGAATGCATTGAGAATGTACTCAAGAGGTTCAATATGACAGATGCAGAAGTGGTTAGTACTCCTCTTGCTAAACACTTCAAATTGAGTATTAATTAGAATCCATCTACTGATGAAGAGAAAAAGGAGATGTCTCGTATTCCTTACTCTTCTGTCGTTGGTTGCTTGATGTATGCTATGGTTTGCACTCGACCAGATATTACACATGCCGTTGGTACTGTTAGTAGATACCTTTCTAATCCTGGAAAAGAACATTGGGATGCAGTAAAATGGATATTAAGTATTTGAAAGGTACTATATATTCGATGTTGTGCTTTGCCAATGGCAAGCCTAAACTTGTTTGTTACACGAACTCTAATTTAGGAGGTAATTTTGATAATTCAAGATCCACTTCCAGTTATTTGATCACTTTTGTAGGAAGGGCTATTTCTTGGCAATCTAGACTACAGAAGTGCATAGCTTTATCCACCACAGAAGCCGAATATATTGTTGTCACAGAAGGTGCCAAAGAACTATTATGGATGAAAGAGTTTATTAATGATCTTGGCTTTGAGCAACCAAGGTACATCTTATTTTGTGACAATCAGAGTGCTATCTGTCTTACCAAGCACTTCACTTTTTATTTTAAGACCAAACACATAAATAGAAAGTATCATTGGATAAGAATGGCCATAGAAGAGAAATTATTTGAGGTTGAGAAGATACACACTAAGGAAAATACTTCGGATATGCTGACAAAGGCGGTGGTTACAGATAAACATGAAGTTTGTAGAAAATTGGCAAGCATGAAGCCCGTCAATAGTTCCTCTACTTAAAGACATATTTGGCCCCTTGGCTAGAGGGGGAGTTTGTTGGAAACATGTCCATGTTGTCCGGCCAAAGGCCTAATGGCTTAATCCTATTCTATTTTGTTTCCATTTCTATTCGGAATTGGATTCGGTTTTTGTTCCTATTTAGAGTTGGTTTTGGCTTTAAGAGAAAGCATCACCCATGATCTATAAATAGGACAACCTTTGAGAATTACTCGAT
>JASVEL010011225.1:0-151294 GCA_032618575.1 Nicotiana noctiflora
GTAGTTTCAAGTACCTAGGGTCAGTTATTCAGGGGATCGGGGAGATCGGCGAGGATGTCACACATCGTATAGGGGTGGGTTGGATGAAGTGGAGGTTAGCGACGGGAGTCCTGTGTGACAAGAAAGTTTCACCTTTACTAAAAGGTAAGTTTTATAAAGCAGTGGTTAGGCCTGCAATGCTGTATGGGACCGAGTGTTGGCCGGTTAAGAACTCACACACCCAGAAGATGAAAGTAGCAGAGATGAGGATGTTGAGGTGGATGTGTAGGCATACAAGGATGGATAAGATTAGAAATGAATATATTAGAGAGAAGGTGGGTGTGGCCCCATAGAGGACAAGATGCGAGAAGCAAGACTCAGATGGTTCGGGCACATTCGGAGGAGGAGCACTGATGCACCGGTGAGAAGGTGTGAGCGACTGGCTGTGGTGGGCATGAGAAGAGGTAGAGGAAGACCTAAGAAGTATTGGGGAGAGGTGATAAGGCAGGACTTAGCGCGTCTTAGGATTACTGAGGACATGGCCATTGATAGGGGATTGTGGAAGTCGAACATTAAAGTTGTAGGTTAGGGGGAAGTTGTGGATAATTCCACAGCGCACTAGAGTGATATTAGCTAGTTAGGAGGTAATCGTAGGAGGTTACAGATCAGTACATAGAATTATTTATTGGATATTAATATACATTTCATCTATTTCGTATTTCTTATATTTCTTATACTGCTGCTACTTTATTATTTTGTGTTATGTTGTTATTTTATGTTATTTTAATATGAGTCTATTGATAGTACTAATTTATTGTCTTTTGTTGATGTCTTGAGCCGAGGGTCTCCTGGAAACAGCCTCTCTGCCCCCCGGGTAGGGGTAAGGCCTATGTACATATTACCCTCCACAGACCCCACTTATGGGATTATACTGGGTTGTTGTTGTTGTTGTTGTTGTTGTTGTTGTTGATGCTTGCTTGGACGCAAATCCTTTTTCCTTTGGTTAAGTTTGTGGGACAAGCATTCACGCAAACATCTTTTTAAAAGGCAGGAAAAAGGTACATCTCCAAGGACCTCACGTGCTCCACTGTCTTTCTAATCTTGTTTATTGCTACTTGTAACTGATTTAAAGATTTTTTATAGATTAATTAATTGTAAATCGGCATTTATTTATGTTATTGTCAAAAGAGATAATGCATAACTACCCCATTAAACTTGTCCGAAAAAGTCATTTACACACCTTAACTTTACGGGTGACCTATGTCCCCCCTATTCTTGTTTGAAGTGAATTTTATACCACCCTAAATGGTGACCTGGCAAAGGCAGTGGTTTCACTCTCCCAAACTCACGTGTAAGAGGTGAAGACATTGCATACAACTTTACTTTTCCTTAAATACCCTTCCTAAAAACATTATCTTCCTTTTAATACTAGGGACTTTTTTGTCATTCCAACAAAAATAAAGATATCCACTGATTTTTGGAAGAGACCTAGTACATAATTTGGGGCTCTCTTCACCCCTCATTGCTGCCTCTATCACACCGTCAAATCTACCTTCACACCAACGCTTCTTTCATGCTATTTTATTAGCCAAAGTACAGATCTAACAGATTTTAGAAAGGGTTTGGAGCTCACATCTCTTGAATACAGAAGAAGCCGCCGCCGCACAGAGTAAGATTTGAAACCTAGCAATGTCGCTCGTTGCAAATGAAGAATTTCAGCACATTCATCGTGTGCAAAACACTAATGTCGATGGAAAACAAAAGATCATGTTCGCTTTGACCTCAATCAAAGGTATCGGTCGTCGTTTCGCCAACATTGCCTGCAAGAAAGCTGATATCGACATGAACAAGAGGGCGGGTGAACTTACTGCTGCAGAGCTTGACAGTGTGATGGTGGTTGTTGCAAATCCCCGTCAATTCAAAATACCTGATTGGTTTTTGAATTGGTTCTTCAAGCCTCTGTCTAAATAGGCTATCCTACTCCAATTTTACCTATAGGTAATCATGGCGGATGGTTGCATTGGTGACATTTTTGGACCGTGAAATGTAAGGTTGCACATTTTTGTTCACCGAAAATTGGCGCATCTGAATGATTTTCTGAAATTAAATCTAAACTTGAACTTTACAAAAAAAAAATGTTAGAGAAAAGTGCGTACAGTGCACAAAATGGAGAAGGTAGAGAGCTGAAGCTCAGCGGAAGGCTTGTAACTGAAACGAAGTCGGGCAACTAAGAGCAGTCGTGTGAGCCGCCGTATAACGACGTCAGGCAGGAGGTTGCATTCTAGAGAAGACAGCATTAAAAATAGGTTAATCAGTGCAAAATTATATAATTTCTGATTTGCTTAAGAAGTAAGGAGAAAGGAAATAATGGCTGCTGTGCACTTAAATTTATCTTTTATATGCACTCTTACAGTACAGGGGCTTATCTACACGTGCACTGCCTCACCTTTGCAATGATGAAAAAAGAAAATATGGAAAAAAAGAGTTAAAATAAAATAATTAAATAAGTGGGGGGAAAAATAAAGTTGTTTTGACACGTGGCGCGTGTACTACATATGCCCACTAGAAGACTGATTATGAGTTATCAATGGTGTATAAAATTCACTTCAAACAAGAATAGGGGGGACATAGGTCACCCGTAAAGTTAAGGTGTGTAAATGACTTTTTCGGACAAGTTTAATGGGGTAGTTATGCATTATCTCTTGTCAAAACTCAAACTGCATTTATGCTTGCCACGATTCTGAGTTTTCCCGTAACTACCAGTGCCCTGGACTAGACATTTTCAGAGTCTAGATTAGTTTAAATTTATTATTAATAGGTTAGCTGGTCAAAGTCAAAATATCCCAATTAGTAACGCCAATGGAAGCTGTCGCCACACCAAATTTTAATGTATGTAAAATAAAAGGATTAAAGAAACTGATGAGGGTCGTTGGGCTGACGTGTATATACTATATATAATTTGGATTAGGTGTTTCAGAAGTTGTTAAGTGGGATGTTGTGTTCTAATTAAGTAATGATTAAACATTTTAGGTTGTACCTAATTATAGAACAATTTCATTATTTCTATGTTATAGCAAAGTAATATTATATATAACATATATTATGAAAATTAATTTCGGAAAAATTTGGTTTATATAGTAAAATATTGTTATGTAAGGATAATGTTATAGAAATATATGGGTAACACCTAAACCACATATCCAATCATGTAGATTATTAGGATTGGCTAAGTACTAGTCGCAATCCAAGATTCAACTTATTAAGAAACTTGTATAATGTTGGGTTGAGCTGTTTTATGGGAATCATGTTTAAGTCTGACAATATATATTGTGGTAGGACAACTGAACATGTTATGAGATTGCCCTTTAAAATAATCTATTTGGTAATGGGGTTTGGTGAATTAATGTGTTGAGGCTGTTGAAACTCTCCCACCCATTCACAAGTTGGAACAAAAGAAATCTAACCAACATTATCTATTGCATCAATAAAAAAGTTATTGAATTCCTTAGTCTTGCTGGTTGAATATTATATTAGATGGGGTTGAAACCAAAATTAGCAAATATTTATGGAAGTTTGATGAAAGCTCTTCTTGGAATGTTCAAGAGCTAGCTGAGGACAACTTAAGAATCGATTTTTAGATTAGTGTTTGTGTTTCCAAATTTGTACTATTATTTAGTCGATTGCTTCATACTGAAGTCAACATTATTAATGAATGGAGAAGGTGATTATTTATGGGAAGAACAATTTGATATTTAGATGTGATTAATTACCTACTCATAAGTTGTTATCGTTACCTTCATTGGAGGTATTAACGTTGTTTTCCAATGCAACTACAAATGCATAGGTTCGTTCTTCCCGGTTTTGTTCGTTCATATAGTCTTTATAGAAAATTATGGGTTAACTACGGATCGAGTATTTAGTTATAAAATACCAAATCATATCAAAATGGTATGTTATCTGGCATTTATTATTATTATTAGGGGCATCGCCAGAAATTTTCTCAAGAGTGTTTAAATTTGAAATAATAATCCGACAAAGGATGTTCAATTCATATTATGTACTTCTAAAATATAATATTTTACTTATATAAGTAGTGTAGTTTTTCGACTCATTTGATCACCCTAACCCAAGTGTGCCTTCGCCCTCGATTACTATGGGGAAAAAAATGTCATATTAGACCCTGTTTAACTTAAAATATTGACGAGCATTTATGAATTAAAAACAATCGATGTAAAAGAAAGGCCAATCATAACAAGTCGTAACATATCCATAATTTAATAAGGGAAAACATAATGGAAATACTTGTATTGGTAACAGAAAGTATCGGTGATCTTTATTCATGATAATAGGGTAATCTGCCTCTCCATGAAGAGGTTCAGATCTTTACAATCACGTTTCATTCGATCTACCTTCCTTCTGTTTTTTGCCTTGGGTTCTCACTCTGTATTTTACTATGTATTTTCTAGAGCCCCCATGAGGAGAGAGTGGTACCCTTTTTTCTGATTCCTCCTCTTGTATTTATAGACATGGCTGTACGAGTTGACCTTTTTGGAGATCGGGCCCACATTAGGAGGTTATTTCGGACATATTCGATGAGTTGCGACCCTGGCAAAAGTTTTAGGCGGATATGGATAGTATCCTCAATTGAAGTGGTCTCGACGCCTATTACGTTTGTGTCAGTCGAAAGGAGCGGTCGATCTTATTGATTATCGTGGAATTGAATTATGACTTATACAGTTAGTTCCTCCGCTTATCATGGTCGCCTCGAGGTCGAACCGGATGAGCGGATATTAACGGTTGAAGAATGATCCCTTTTTGGGCGAGAGGGGGAATGATAACCGCTCATAACGAGATCATGGCGTCTTCTCGCTATTTCTTCTCGTATAATGAGGGCCCGACCTCGCATACTAATATTGTTAGCGAAAGGAAACGGTCGATACGCCGTAATCATAAATTAGGATACATTTTGCCCATACGGACTTTGAAGACGTAGGGTCTAATCGCCTCGGGCGATGAGTCATTCGTTCTCTCATAGTGACTGAGGCAGCGATCGCGACTTCGACACATACATTATGGCCTTGATCGTGGTGGCGGCCGTTTCGGTAGAATTGAACCATTTTTTGACGGTTGGATTATGCATTCAATGGCGCATGTCGGGTTTTCCGGGAGTTGATTTTGTTGCCTATAAGATGGCTTGGGAGACTTGATTCTTAACATTCCCTGGTTCATTTGCAACTCTTATTTCCTGTGAACTTCAAAGATTCTTTCTTCTCTGCGAAACATTCTTACTCGTTCTTAGTTGAATCCAACACCCTTCTTTTAATCTTCAAGCATCTTTGATCAATGGCTGGTTCTTCCTCTTGTGAAGTTCTCTCGACGGTGGCACCGGTTAACCCTCCGGTGATTGAAGGCATGTCTCCGGTGCTCGGGCATGACGCGCAAAATGAAACTGAGAGGGCTCCACCGGTGGATGAAATTCTTCCCGCAGCCGGGAGCTTGGCGGTGGATGTCACCGTCGACGGTGGAGATGACCCAGTGGATGAAGCCCCGTTAATGAGGGATGTAGGTGTGACCCAGTTACGGGAGCAAGGGCTCATACCCTCTCATGCTGACATCATGATTGCCCGGCCAGAGGAGACGGTCCACACCGACCATTCTGGGTACTGTGTTTATTATTCTTACCCTCTCAGACTGGGGTTCAGGATCCCACTTCCCAATTTGGTAGTTGACCTTTGTCGATATTACAATGTGTGCCGGAGGCAGCTCACCCCGTCTCTGTACAAACTTCTGGCGATGTTGCTAAAGTTTGCGGAGTTAGCTGGCCAGACTGTCACACTGCAGCACGTGCTTGCTCTATACGCCCCCGAGCGAGTTCGGGGGAGTATGCTCTGGATGGCTCCGTGTGGTTCGCAGGGTTTGACGGCTGCTCTGGACGACGAGGTCGAACCTCGTTAGTTTGAACAATTTTTCTATATTCGAACTAGGTATTTGGTGGCGCCCACTATAAGATTCCCAGAGACTTGGAATTATAGACGCAAGTTGTACTCTTTTTTTTACGATAGGATTGACTCTTTTCCTTTTCTTATTAACGGATAGTCACTATTTTCGTTATCATTTCTGTAGCTAACAGGTCACCTTCATCTCTATTTATCGGTCTACGCGGGTGGCTCGAAGCGCCGTCGTCCCGCATACTGAGGGGGTCCGTTTGTGGCCATTTTTTTTGAGCAGATATGGCCGGGGGCCGACTGTATGTAGGAGGTTTGCACTTTCTGTGTATGATTTATTCCAATTTTCGATATAACCTGGGACTGACCCAGTCCTTTATCTGCAGGGAGGGTGTACCGAGGTAGGGCCCCTCAATTTGCTTTTAGGCGGCCTGGTGCGATTGCCAGGTTTTTTGCAGCACCAGTGCTGAGCCAGGTGCCCAGGGCCGCATCGATCGAATCTTCTGCAGCACCGTCTCCTGCGCGTCCTTTAATTTGTGGCAGAGGTCCATCGGGGACTGTTCACTCGCGAGATGGCCCGTCTTCTTGTGATGAGTAGGATAGGCCTTTGTTCTGGTGCAGGATTATTTCCCCTCCGGCCCCGTCAGTGGCTCGACCCGCTTCTCTCGTTATGATAAATGTGGATTCCCCCCTTCGGGGGCGAGGGAGGATGCGCATGCGGCACATGCTCCAGACGACGGACCAGGAGGAGATGAGGCTCAGGCTCAGGCTCGAAAGGATCGAGAGGGAAGTGCTGCCCCTACCGCTCAATCTTCCACTCATATGGTCGAGGTGAGGGAGTCTTCTTGGGTGGTCGTAGACATTGGCGATTTGAGCACTCCTTCAACGGAAGTGGCGGCAGCGGGAGAGGGTTCTACGTTTGACTCTGATTTGGACTCTGAGAATGTCCGCATGTTATGTGATAGGATTACGAATGCGGCAGTCCATCCGGCTAAGAGGCCACGTGTAATTGAGATTCATGTGAATGAGAACTTGTTGTTGTGGGACTCTTCTTTGGTGCCACAGCTTGGTCAGTTATGTTCTGCAGTTGAGAACAAGTCGCTGAGGGGGGTGTCGGATGTTGGTTTTATGAATGAGGTGGCTATGATAGGAATGGGGGTATGTATTCCGGGGAGACTACTTGCTTGTTTGAACTTTATTTCCCTTTTCTTACAAGCTTTTGTATCCCTGTCTGACCACTCATTTTTCATTTTGCAGGCATTTTTGTTGCAGGTGGAGAGCCTTCGTCGGGCCAATGTTTGGTCCGGGGTGATTCTACGCGTACTTGATATGTGTCGTCGGTATCGGAAAAGGTGTAGGGAGCTTAGCGAGCGCATAAGGAGTGATCCCCGTAATCGGGCGCTAGTTGAAGAATTGGCAAGGAAGGAGCTGCAGACGAGTCAGGCGCTTGGTCGTATTGGGGCCCTGGAGGATCATTTGCATCGGATAAGCGACAAACATGAGGCTGGGCGGAGGGCATCGTTAGAGTGTGAGCGCTTATGTTTGACCAAGGTAACGGAGGTTACCTCGGAATGGAGCGGGAAGGTCGCTGCCCTAGAAGGCGAAGTGGCCGCTTTGAAGCGTAGGTTGGCCGAAGCCTCAGCCCGGGCGGACGAACTTTAGAGAGTTGTCCATGCCAAGGATTCCTAGTTTTCGTTGGTGAGAGCTGCTACCACCTTTAGGGAGAGCAGCCTTGAGGAGCGGATTAGGGTCTTAGAGCAGAACGCTCAGGACGCAGCGGGGCAAATCGCGCTTCTGGAGGAAGAGAATAGGCGCATTCAAGAACAGTCCACCTTTACGGGTAGCTCCCGTGAGGCTTGGGTTTATGCTGAGGCCCAACGAGATATATACAAGTACCTTTTCGAAACCGGCATCATTTTTGAAGCGATTTTCGAAGGGGCGCGCCAGAGGGCGCGGGAGGCTCATGAGGAATACGGTTTTGATGTTGCGACGTCCGGTATTGACGATGGCGCTGGCGGGAGTTTGGCGGGAGCTGGCAATGATATGGGAACTGCAAGCGCTGGCGAAGGCAGAACAGGCAGTGAGGCGGCGATGGCAGAAGACGGTGCGACTGGCGCAGGCGACGGTGCTGATGGTCCCGAGTGAAAAAAAAAGTGATTGACTAATGATTTTCTTGACGGTTATTGCTTTGTATTGTTGTTTCTCCCCTGTTTTTTTGTTTTGTTGTCATTTTTTTTTGGACAATGTTTGGATTGGGGTGGACGGGCGTGGCCCATAACTATCCCTTTGAATTAAGGGGGAATTTCCTTTTTCGTGTTGCTTGATTACTGCTTGTTTCATTTGTGTTTCCCCTTAGTTCGGCTGTTGTTGATTATCTTGAATCGAGGGCTCGTAGCCCGAATACTGATTCAACTGTGGTTGAATTAACTCGGCGAGGGCTCACGGCTGAGTCCCAGTTCAACTTGTCGTTGAAAATTTGTTGAGTAGTTTGAGTCGAGGGCTTGTAGCCCGAGTACTTATTCAACTGTGGTTGAATTAATACGATGAAGGCTCGTGGCCTGAGTCTCAGTTCAAGAGTCATTGAAAATTCGTTGAGTAATTTGAGTCGAAGGCTCGTAGCCCGAGTTCTGATTCAACTGTGGTTGAATTAATTCGGCAAAAGCTCATGGCCTGAGTTTCAGTTCAACTGTCCTTGAACATTTGTTGAGTGTTTGAGTCGAGGGCTCGTAGCCCGAGTACTGATTCAACTGTGGTTGAATTAATTCGGCGAAGACTCGTGGCCTGAGTCTTAGTTCAACTGTCCTTGAACATTCGTTGAGTGTTTGAGTCAAGGGCTCGTAGCCCGAGTACTGATTCAACTGTGGTTAAATTAATTCGGTGAAGGTTCGTGGCCTGAGTCTCAGTTCAACTGTCGTTGAACATTTATTGAGTGTTTGAGTCGAGGGCTCGTAGCCCGAGTACTGATTCAACTGTGGTTGAATTAATTCGGTGAAGGATCGTGGCATGAGTCCTAGTTCAACTGTCGTTGAACATTTTTTGAGTAGTTTGAGTCGATGGCTCGTAGCCCAAGTACTGATTCAACTGTGGTTGAATTAATTCTGCGAAGGCTCGTGGGCTGAGTCCCAGTTCATCTGTCGTTGAACATTTGTTGAGTAGTTTGAGTCGAGGGCTCATAGCCCGAGTACTGATTCAACTGTGGTTGAATTAATTCGGCGAAGACTCGTGGCCTGAGTCCTAGTTCAACTGTCGTTGAACATTTGTCGAGTAGTTTGAGTCGAGGGCTCGTAGCCCGAGTATTGATTCAACTGTGGTTGAATTAATTCGGCGAAGGGTCGTGGCCTGAGTCCCAGTTCAACTGTCGTTGAATATTCGTTGAGTAATTTGAGTCGAAGGCTCGTAGCCTGAGTTCTGGCATGTGGAAGAGATGAATCAGGCTTGCTTTGATTGGGTTATTAACCCTTTTCTCGTTGTTTTCCCTTTGATTTTGATTTCAGGAAGAGCTACGCGATCTTGCTAGGAAATTTCCACAGACGGTGCCAAATTGTTTAACTCAAAATGTTGACGAGCATTTATGAATTAAAAACAATCAATGTAAAAGAAGGGCCAATCATAGCAACTCGTAACATATCCATAATATAATACGGGAAAAGATATTGGAAATACTTGTATTGGTAATAGAAAGTATCGGTGATCTTTATTCATGATAATAGAGTAATGTTCCTCTCCACGAAGAGGTTCAGATCTTTACAATCATGTTTCATTCGATCTACCTTCCTTCTATTTTTTGTCTTGGGTTCTCACTCTGTATTTTCTAGAGCCCCCATGGGGAGTGAGTGGAACCCCTTTTTCGGATTCCTCCTCTTGTATTTATAGACACGGTTGTACTAGTTGACCTTTTTGAAGATCGTGCCCACATTAGGAGGTTATTTCGGACATATTCGATGAGTTGCGACCCCGACAAAAGTTTTAGGCGGATACAAATAGTATCCTCAATTGAAGTGGTCTCGACGCCTATTACGTTTGTGTCAGTCTAAAGGAGCGGTCGATCTTATTGATTTTCGTGGAATCGAATTATGACCCATACATTTAGTCCCTCCGCTTATCATGGTCGCCTCGAGGTCGAACCTGATGAGCGGATATTAATAGTTGAAGAATGATCCCTTTTTGGGCGAGAGGGGGAATGATAACCGCTCATAATGAGATCATGGCGTCTTCTTGCTATTTCTTCTCGTATAATAAAGGTCCGACCTCGCATACGAATATTGTTGGTGAAGGGAAACGGTCGGTATGCCATAATCATAAATATGGATATGTTTTGTCCATATGGACTTTGAAGACGTAGGGTCTAATCGCCCCGGGTGATGAGTCATTCGTTCTCTCATAGTGACTAAGGCAGCGACTGCACATGCTCTACGGACCTGATCATGGTGGCGGCCGTTTCGATAGAATTGAACCGTTTTTTGACGGTTGGATTATGCATTCAATGGCGCCTATCGATTTTCCCGGGAGTTGATTATGTTGCCTTTAAGATGGCTTGGGATACTTGATTCTTAACATTCCCTGGTTCATTTGCAACTCTTATTTCCTATGAACTTCAAAGATTCTTTCTTCCCTGCGAAACATTCTTACTCGTTCTTAGTTGAATCCAACACCCTTCTTTTAATCTTCAAGCAACTTTGATCAATGGCTAGTTCTTCCTCTCGTGAAGTTCTCCCGATGGTGGCACCGGTTAACCCTCCGTTGATTGAAGCCTGTCTCTGGTGCTCGAGGATGACGGGCAAAATGAAACTGAGAGGGCTCCACCAGTGGATGAAATCCTTCTCGCAGCTGGGAGCTGGGCGGTGGATTTCACTATCGACGGTGGATATGACCCAGTGGATGAAGCCCCGTTAATGGGGGAAGTAGGTGTGACCCAGTTAGGGGAGAAAGGACTCATACCCTCTCATGCTGACATCATAATTGCCCGACCGGAGGAAAGGGTCCACATCGACCATGCTGGGTACTGTGTTTTTTATTCTTACCCTCTCATACTGGGGTTCAGGATCCCACTTTCCAATTTGGTAGTCGACCTTTGTCGATATTACAATGTGTGCCTAGGGCAGCTCACCCCGTCTTTGTACAAACTTCTGGCAATGTTGCTAAAGTTTGCGAAGTTAGCCGGCCGTACTGTCATGCTGCAGCACGTGCTTTCTCTATATGCCCCCCAGCGAGTTCGGCGGAGTATGCTCCGGGTGGTTCCACGCAGTTCGCAGGGTTTGATGGCTGCTCTGGACGATGAGGTCGAACCTCGTCAATTTGGACAATTTTTCTATATTCGAATTGGGCATTTGGTGGCGCCCTCTCCAAAATTCCCAGAGACTTGTAATTACAGACGTAAGTTGTACTCTTTTTTTTTTGAGATAGGATTGACTCTTTTCCTTTTCTTATTATCAGATAGTCACTGTTTTCCTTATCATTTCTGTAGCTGGCAGGTCACCTCCGTCTCTATTCACCGGTCTGCGCGGGTGGCTCGAAGCCGTCATCCCGCATACTAAGGGGGTCCGTTCGTGGCCATCTTTTTGGAGGAGCTATGGTCGGGGGCCGGCTGTAGGTAGGAGGTTTGCACTCTCTGTGTATGATTTATTCCAATTTTCGATATAACCTAGGACTGACCTAGTCCTTTATCTGCAGGGAGGGTGTACCGAGGTAGGGACCCTCAATTGGCGTTTAGGCGGCCTGGTGCGATTTCTAGTTTTTTTGCAGCACCAGTGCCGAGCTAGGTGTCCAGGGCCGCATCGATCAAATCTTCTGCAGCGCTGTCTCCTGTGCGTACTTTAATCTGTGGCAGAGGTCCGTCAAGGATTTTTCGCCTGCGAGACGACTTGTCTTCTTGTGATGAGGAGGATAGGCCTTTGGTCAGTCGCAGGATTACTTCCCATCCAGCCCCGTCAGTGGCTCGACCCGCTCCTCTCGTTGTGATAAATGTGGATTCCCCCCTTTGGGGGCGAGGGAGGATGCAGATGCGGCACATGCTCCAAACGACGGACTAGGAGGAGATGAGGCTCAGGCTCGAGAGGATCGAGAGATAAGTGCTGCCCCTACCGCTCAATCTTCCACTAATATGGTCGAGGTGGGGGAGCCTTCTCGGGTGGACGTAGACATTGGCGGTTCGAGCACTCCTTCGACGGAAGTCGCAGTGGCGGGAGAGGGTTCTATGTTCGACTCTGATTTGGACTCTAGGGATGTCCGCATGTTTCGTGACAGGATTACGAATGTGGTAGTCCATCCGGATGAGAGGCCACGTGTAATTGAGATTCCTGTGAATGAGAACTTGTTATTGCGGGACGCTGCTTTGGTGTTGCAGCTTGGTCTGTTATGTTCTGCGGTTGAGAACGAGTCACTGAGGGGGGTGCCGGATATTAGTTTGATGAATGAGGTGGTTGTGATGGGAATGAGGGTATGTATTTCGGGGCGACTACTTGCTTGTTTGCACTTTATTTCCCTTTCTTACAAGCTTCTGTATCCCTGTCTGACCCCTCGTTTTTCGTTTTACAGGCATTTTTGTTATAGGTGGAGAGCCTTCGTCAGGCCAATGTTTTGTCCGGTGTGCTTCTACGCGTACTTGATAGATGTCGTCGGTACCGGAACATGTGTAGGGAGCTTAGCGAGCGCATAAGGACTAATCCCCGTAATTGGGCACTAGTTGAAGAGTTGGCGAGGAAGGAGCTACAGACGAGTCAGGCGCTTGGTCATATAGGGGCCCTGGAGGATCAATTACGTCGGATGAGCGACGAACTTGAGGTTGGGCGGAGGGCGTCGTTAGAGTGTGAGCGCTTATGTTTGACCAAGGTGACGAAGGTTACCTCGGAATGGAGCGGGAAGGTCACTGCCCTAGAAGGAGAAGTGGCCGCTTTGAAGCGTAGGTTGGCCTCAGCCTCAGCCCGGGTGGACGAAATTCAGGGAGTTATCCGTGCAAATGATTTGCAGTTGTCGTTGGTGAGAGCTACTGCCGCTTTTAGGGAGAGCAGCCTTGAGGAGCGGATTAGGGTCCAGAGCGGAACGCTCAGGACGCAGCGGGGCAAATCGCGCTTCTGGAGGAAGAGAATAGGCGCATTCAAGAACAGTCCGCCTTTACGAGTAGCTCCCATGAGGCTTGGGTTATACTGAGGCCCAACGAGATATATACAAGCACCTGTTCGAAGCCGGCATCATTTTCGAAGCGATTTTTGAAGGGGCACGCCAGAGGCTGCGGGAGGCTCGTAAGGAATGCGGTTTTGATGCTGCGACACCCAGTATTGACGATGGCGCTGGTGGGAGTTTGGCGGGAGCTGGCAATGATATGGGAACTGCGGGCGATGGTGAAGGCAGAACAAGCGGTGAGGCCGCGAGTGCAGGAGACAGTGCGACTGGCACAAGCGACGGTGCCGATGGTCCCATGTGAAAAAAAAGTGATTGACTGATGATTTTCTTGACGGTTGTTGCCGTGTATTGTTGTTTTCTCCCCCCCCCCCTTTTGTTTTGTTGTCGTTTTTTCTTTGGACAATATTTGGATTGGGGTGGACGGGCATGGCCCGTAACTATCCCTTTGAATTAAGGGGGAATTTCCCTTTTCGTGTGGCTTGATTACTGCTTGCTTTATTTGTGTTTCCCCTCAGTTTGGCTGTTGTTGATTATCTTGAATCGAGGGCTCATAGCCCGAATACTGATTCAACTGTGGTTGAATTAACTCGTTGAGGGCTCACGGCCTGAGTCCCAATTCAACTTGTCATTGAACATTCGTTGATTAGTTTGAGTCAAGGGCTTGTAGCCCAAGTACTAATTCAACTATGGTTAAATTAATCCGGCGAAGGCTTGTGGCCTGAATCTCAGTTCAACTATCGTTGAACATTCATTGAGTAATTTCAGTCGCAGGCTCGTAGCCCGAGTTCTGATTCAACTGTGGTTGAATTGATTCGGCGAAGGCTCTTGGCCTGGGTCTCATTTCAACTGTTCTTGAACATTTGTTAAGTGTTTGAGTCGAGGGCTCGTAGCCCGAGTACTGATTCAACTGTTATTGAATTAATTCGGTGAAGTCTCGTGGCCTGACTCTCAGTTCAACTGTCGTTGAACATTCGTTGAGTGTTTGAGTCGAGGGCTCGTAGCCCGAGTACTGATTCATCTGTGGTTGAATTAATTCGGCAAAAGCTCATGGCCTGAGTTTCAGTTCAACTGTCCTTGAACATTTGTTGAGTGTTTGAGTCGAGGGCTCGTAGCCCGAGTACTGATTCAACTGTGGTTGAATTAATTCGGCGAAGGCTCGTGGCCTGAGTCCCAGTTCAACTGTGGTTGAACATTTGTTGAGTAGTTTGAGTCGAGGGCTCGCAGCCCGAGTACTGATTCAACTGTGGTTGAACTAATTCGGCGAAGGCTCGTGGCCTGAGTCCCAATTCAATTGTCGTTGAACATTTGTTAAGTAGCTTGAGTCGAGGGCTCGTAGCCCGAGTACTGATTCAACTGTGGTTGAATCAATTCGGTAAAGACTCGTAGCCTGAGTCCCAGTTCAACTGTCGTTGAACATTTGTTGAGTAGTTTGAGTCGAGGGCTCGTAGCCCGAATATTGATTCAACTGTGGTTGAATTAATTCGGCGAAGGCTCGTGGCCTGAGTCCCAGTTCAACTGTCATTGAACATTCGTTGAGTAATTTGAGTCGAAGGCTCGTAGTCCGAGTTCTGGCGTGTGGACGAGATGAATCAGGTTTGCTCTGATTGGGTTATTAACCCTTTTCTCGCTGTTTTCCCTTTGCTTTTGATTCTGTGAAGAGCTACGCGATCTTGCTAGGAAATCCCCACAGACGGCGCCAAATTGTTTAACTCAAAATGTTGATGAGCATTTATGAATTAAATACAATCAGTGTAAAAGAAGGGCCAATCATAGCTAGTCGTAACATACCCATAATTTTATAAGGGAAAAGATAATGAAAATACTTGTATTGGTAACAGAAATTATCAGTGATCTTTATTCATGATAATAGAGTAATCTGCCTCTCCATGAAGAGGTTCAGATCTTTGCAATCATGTTTCATTCGATCTACCTTCCTTCAGTTTTTTGTCTTGGGTTCTCACTTTGTATTCTACTCTGTATTTTCTAGAGCCCCCATGGGAAGAGAGTGGAACCCCTTTTTCTGATTCCTCCTCTTGTATTTATAGACATGGTTGTACGAGTTGACCTTTTTGGAGATCGGGCCCACATTAGGAGGTTATTTCGGACATATCCGATGAGTTGCGACCCCGGCAAAAGTTTTAGGCGGATACGGATAGTATCCTCAATTGAAGTGGTCTCAGTGCCTATTACATTTGTGTTAGTCGAAAGGAGCGGTCGATCTTATTGATTATCGTGTAATCGAATTATGACCCATAAAGACCCGTACAATTATCAAGTTATTCGTCATGACTTAATTGTATAAGGTCATTATATTGAATAATAGAACACCATATAGTTAAAATCGTGTTGATGATATTGTTTAAGTACTTTAATAGTATGACATTCACAACATTACTTAGATAGTAAATATATAATATTACGATCAACTTAATATACCACGATTAAGTGATTTAATGTAGTAAAAATATGATTAAGTGATAGATCGAGGTATATGTACAAATACATATCATATTTCTATTACACTTGATGTGAGTATATTTTTACTATTATTAAATGCTTTGTATTGTACATAGTTAGAACGGATTTCAGGGACATTTCAAATTTTGAACACTGACCAGGGCTCCCAAATCTTGAGCTGCCTGCAACTCCAAGGTTGAAGATAGAAATGTCGGTTCTTTGATTCTTGCAAATGAAGGCCAGTATTTTATTGGTTCATTACTATTTTAAACGAATGTGCCTCTGCATTGAATTCGGCATGGATTTAAGATTCTCCCAATCTAGTTACTTAATATGTTCATCTTTTTACATATAAAAGTAATAATATTAACCTTAATTTATTTACTGAAAGCATAAAAATAATTCTGCTTTTTTTTACTCCAAAAAAAAAAAAAAAATAGATATATATATATATATATATATATATATATATATATATATATATATTTAAAAAATAAATTAATTATTTTTAATATCCGAAAAAATATTATGGACTATGAAAAAAAATATCAGAAAATTGATTAAAGTGGATCAGGGGGAATGTGTATTAGTAGTAGTAAGTTCAAAGTTGTGGGGTATAATTGAAAAAGATAATTTTTCACAAAGCACCATCTTTTAGTTCTAATTAGTCATTAATAGAAACCCTTTGCTATATTACATCCTATAGATATATTTTATGTTTTTATATAATGTATTTAATGTATTTAAGGTATTGTATTCAATAACACAACAGAAAAGATCAGCGTACAAACAGGAATGTCAGCTAAACCTGATATGTATTTACCTGTATTCGAACGTATTTAGCACTAAATACGTAGCGTAGATGCGTAATATTTGGATCGATGAAGATGTTAAAAACGGAAGGAAATCAAATTAATTTTGATTTCCCTAATTTTACTCAATAAACTTAAAAGATACCCCAACAATCTGTATTCTCGCCAAACTAAGAAACCCAGAAACGTGAAAGAAGCTAAATATATACTAACATACTTGGTATACAGCTACAATAAAAAATATTAAAGATAAATACACCTGAATACATATGAATACTTTTGAAAATTACTGGACAATTGAACTCTCGCAAATATACATTAACAAAAGCTAAATACACATGAATACATATGAATACAAGTAGAACTTACATTAAAATTAAACAGTTGAAAACAACCAAATACACATGAATACATATACATACTACAGAAGAAACAAAATACAATATACAAGTGTGTCAGCGGAGAAATAGAGACGAATGGTGGAGAAGGGTTTTTGAAGCCGTATGTGTTCGACACAAAATGTTTATAAATATTTATGAATTCAAGACAATCAATAACAATGAAGGGCCAATCATATCAAGTCGTAACATATCTGAAATCTAACAAGGGGGAGATAATAGAAATAATTGTATGGATGGTAGAAAATATTGGTGATCTTTATTCATGATAATGGGTTAATCTGCCTCTCCATGAAGAGGTTAAGTTCTTTACAATCATGTTTTGAGAGATCTACCGTTATTCTGTTCTTTATCTTGGGTTCTCAGTCTGTGTTTTACTTTGTATTTCTTAGAGCACCCTTGGGGAGAGAGTGGAACCCTTTTTCTGATTTATGCCCTTGTATTTATAGACGTTTGCTGTAAGGGTTGACTTTCTTGGAGATCAGACCCACGTTAGGGGGTTATTTCAGACGTATTCGGAAAGTATCGAGCCCGGCAAGGCTTTAGGCGGATACAGATAGTATTCTTGGTCGAGGCGATCTTGGCGCCTGTTATGTTTATACTAGTCTAAAGGAGCGGTCAATCTGATTGACTGTCGTGGGATTGAATTATGACCCATACAGTTAGTCCCTCCGCTTATCATGGTCACCTCGAGATAGACCCTGGTAAGCGGACATGATAGATTGAAGAACGACCCCTTTCCGGGCGAGAGGGGGGATGATAATTGCTTGTGATGCCTTATCATTATTCCCTTTCATATGATGGGGGTACGATCTCATGTGCGAGTATTCTTGGCGAGAGGAAATGGTCGGTAAGCCGTAACCATGGGTTAGGATACGTTTCGTCCGTGAGGACTTTTGTGACGTAGGGTCTAGCCACTTCGGCCGATGAGACGTCTATGTTTATGTGGTATCCGAAGTGGTGACTGCGATATTAGTGCATGCTCTTTGGTTCTAATCATGGTGGCGACGGTTTTGGTGAAATTGAACCGTTTTTTTAACGGTTGGGCTACGCATTTAATGGTGCCTGCCGGTTTCCCGAGGTTTGATTTAGTTGCCTATAAGAAGGTTTGAGATTCCTGATGCTCAACACTCCTTGGTTTATTTGCAACCCTCATTTCTGGTGAATTTCAAAAGATTCTATTCTCTCTGCGAAACGTTGTTATTCGTTCTATGTTGGATTCATCACTCTTCCCTTCTCTTTCAAGTGATTTTGATCAATGGTTGGCTCTTCTTCTCGTGACGGTCTCCCGACATTGGTACCGGTTAGTCCTCCGGTGATCGAAGGGCTATCTACGTTGCTCGCGGATGGCGGTCGGAATAAGGCTGAGAGAGTCCCAACCGTAGACGAAATTCTCCCGGCAGCGGGAAACTTAGTGGTGGACTTCACCGCAGACGGAGGAGATGATTCGGTGGATGAAGCCCCGTTAATGGGGGAAATGGGAATGACCTAGTTACGTGAACAAGGGCTCATCCCTTCTCATGATGATAATGTGCTAGCCCGGCCGGAAGAACGGGTCCACACTGATCATGCCGGGTACTTTGTGTTTTATTCTTATCCCCTCAGGCTGGGGTTCAGGGCCCCCCTTCCCAACCTGGAAGTTGATTTTTGCCGATATTATAGTGTGTGTCCGGGGCAACTTACCCCATCATTGTAAAAGATTTTGGCAATGTTGTTAAATTTTGCGGAGTTAGCCGGCCGGACTGTTACGCTGCAGCATGTGCTCGCTCTATATGCCCCTCAGCGATTTCAGGGGAGTATGATCCGGATGGTCCCGCGTGGGTTGCAGGGCTTGGTGGTTTCTCTAGATGACGAGGTCGAGCCTCGTCAGTTTGAACAATCTTTCTATATCCAGACCGGTCATCTGGTGGCGCCCTCTCTAAGATTTCCAGACATAGGCGTAAGTTTTAATCTACTTCTTTGATAGGGTCGACTTCGTTCCCTTTCTTTATTTTCGAATGGTCACTGTTTTGTTGTCATTTCTGTAGCCGACAGGTCACCCCCGTCTTTATTCACCAGTCTGCACGGATGGCTCGAGGTTATCCTTCCGCACACTTAGGGGATCCGTTCGTGGTTGTCTTTCTGGAGGAGATACGGCCGGGGGCTGGCTGTAGGTAAGAGGTTTGCTTTCTTCGAGTGTATTTAGCTCTGGTTATTGCCATGACCTAGGACTGACCCAATTCTGTGTTTGCAGGGAGGGTGTACCGCGGCAGGGCTCCCCAGTTGGTATTCAGGCGGCCTAATGCGTTTGCCAGATTCTTTGCTGCTCCGACGACGGACCAGGTGCCTAGTGCCGCCTCGGTCGAATCTTCCGCGATGCCATCTCCTGTGTGCACTTTAATCAGCGGCGGGGGTCTGTTAGGGGCAGTTCTGTAAGGCCCCATAAAAATTTTTGTGCTTAAAACCTAGTAGCTATGGTGTCATGGTCCGAATAATGTGTTAGGAATGCGTATAATGCTCGCCGCGGTTTGGACCCTTGGTAGTGATTTAAGTTTCAAAAATTGAAAGAACAAGTTTTTCCAGAAAGTGTCAATTCTGCAGTCAGGAATGCAACCGTAGATCTGCTATGCGGACCGCATTCCTACCGCAGAGCTTAGCAGAATATTTTCCAAAAATCATGTTGAAAATGCGGTCAATATGCGATCGCATAATGGAAATGCGAATCGTAGATCTACCGCATAATTTCTTGAGTATTTTTGAGTGTAGATTTTGATGTCATGCTTTGCTAAGATTGACTGTCGGACGAGGGTCATGATACTCGGGTTCCCTAACGAGCCAGTTATTGAATGGAGAGGAAATAGTGTGGTGCCAAGGGGTAGGTTTATTTCCTACCTTAAGGCTTTGAAGATAATTATGAAGGGGCGTATCTATTTGGTCCGGGTAACGGACACCACCTCAGATGTGCCTACCCTCGAGTCCGTGCCAATTGTGAATGAATTTCCCGAGGTGTTTCCAGATGAGCTTCCAGGCATCCTACCGGATAGGGAGATTGATTTCGGAATTGATGTATTGCCAGATACTCAGCCAATATCCATTCCACCTTACAGAATGGCGCCAGCAGAGTTAAGGGAGTTAAAGGAGGAGCTGAGGGATTTATTAGAGAAAGGGTTCATACGACCGAGTGTGTCGCCGTGGGGTGCCCCGGTTTATTTTGTCAGGAAGAAGGATGGATCACTTCGAATGTGTATTGATTATCGGCAACTCAACAAAGTCACCATCAAGAATAAATATCCTTTGCCTCGGGTGGATGATTTGTTTGACCAATTATAAGGAGCAAAGTTTTTCTCTAAAATTGATCTATGGTCCGGGTACCACCAGTTGAAGATCAGGAGCAGGATATACCTAAGACCGCCTTCAGAACTCGTTATGGTCACTTTGAGTTTTGGTCATGTCTTTTGGGCTAACCAATGCCCCAGCAACTTTCATGGACCTTATGAATCGGGTTTTCAAGCAATTCCTAGATTCCTTTGTAATTGTATTCATTGATGACATCCTCATCTACTCTCGGAGCAGGGAAGATCATGCCATTCACCTCAGAGCAGCATTGCAGACCCTTCATCAGCACCAATTGTACGCCAAGTTCTCAAAATATGAGTTTTGGTTGGAGTCTGTAGCCTTTCTGGGACATGTTATTTCCAGTGAAGGGATTCAGGTGGATCCTCATAAGATTGCAGTAGTGAAAGATTGGCCTAGACCCACGACCCCGACAGATATTCATAGCTTCTTGGGTCTGGTAGGGTACTATCAAAGGTTTGTGGAGGGATTCTCAACCCTCGCCTCCCCATTGACTAGATTGACGCAGAAGGCTGTTAAGTTCCAGTGGTCCGACGCTTGTGAGAAAAGTTTTCAAGAATTGAAGTCAAGATTGACCTCGGCACCAGTATTGGCCTTGCCAGAAGGCACAGAGGGATTTGTGGTTTATTGTAATGCCTCCTGGGTCGGTTTGGGGTGTGTGCTGGTGCGGCGTGGAAAGGTCATAACTTATGCTTCCAGGCAACTCAAGAATCACGAAAAAATTATCTGACGCATGATTTGGAGCTTGCAGTTGTTGTGTTTGCCTTGAAAATATGGCGGCACTATCTTTATGTGGTTCATGTAGATGTGTTTTAAGACCACAAAAGCCTCCAGTATTTGTTCAGACAGAAGGAGCTGAATCTTAGACAGCTGCGGTGGTTAGAATTGCTCAAAGACTATGACATGAACATATTGTACCATCCGGGGAAGGCAAACGTAGTGGCCGACGCTTTTAGCCAAAAATCAATGGGTAGTTTGGCTCATCTGGGTGTGGATTAGAGACCCCTAGCTTGGGAGGTTTACACATTGGCCAGTTCGGGGGTTCGCATCTCGGCGCCAGACGAGTGGAATGTTATGGTGCATAATGGAGCAGAATCATCATTGGTTACGGAAATCAAGGAAAAGCAGTTTATGGGATCCAGCATTGGTTTGGGTGAAGGAAGCAGTTATGAGTGACAAGACCTCAGCAATTTTACTCTGTAGCGAGGATGGTGTATTTCAGTGCCAAGGTAGGCTATGTGTCCCGGATGTGGACGAACTTCGGGAGAGAGTAATGGTATAGGCTCATATTTCCAGGTATTCTATATACCCAGGTTCCACGAAAATGTATCATGATCTCAAGGAGATTTATTGGTGGAACAGTATGAAAAGGGATGTGGCGAGCTTTGTATCTAAATGCCCAAACTGTCAGCAAGTGAAGGCTGAGCATCAATGGCCTGGTGGATTAACACAGCTTATAGAAATACCAAGGTGGAAATGGGAGATGATTAATATGGATTTCATGGTGGGGTTACCTCGCACTCAGCATAAGTTTGACTCAATATGGGTGATAGTGGATCGACTCACCAAATCAGCTCACTTCCTGCCAGTCAAGTCCACTGATACTGCGGAGCAATATGCTAAGTTGTACATCAAGGAGATAGTAATGCTTCATGGCACTCCACTTTATATCATCTCGGATCGCGGGGCTCAGTTCACGGCTAATTTTTGGAAGAAGTTTCAGAAAGGTTTGGGAACTCAGGTAAATCTCAGCACAGCCTTCCATCCGTAGACCGACAGTCAGGCCGAGCAGATTATTCAGACGCTTGAAGATATGTTGCGGGCTTGTGTCCTGGATTTCAAAGGTAATTAGGATGAACACGTACAACTGATAGAATTTGCTTATAATAACAGCTTTCATGCTAGCATTCAGATGGCCCCGTTTGAGGCATTGTACGGGAGAAGGTGTAGGTCACCAATTGGGTGGTTTGAGGTAGGTGACGCGGAATTACTAGGGCCAGATCTGGTGTACCAAGCTGTGGAAAAAGTCAAGGTTATTCAGGAGAGAATGAAAACTGCACAGAGTCACCAAAAATCCTATGCAGACATTCGTCGAAGAGATTTGGAGTTTCAAGTCGATGATTGGGTATTCTTGAGGGTATCTCCTATGAAGGGAGTCATGCGATTCAGAAAGAAAGGGAAATTGAGTCCTAGGTATGTTGGGCCATATTGGATCGTTCAAAAGATTGGTGAAGTTGCTTATAGGCTGGAGTTGCCTCCTGAAATATCATCAGTGCACCCGGTATTCCATGTGTCCATGTTGAAGAAAGTGATTGGAGATCCATCCACCATCATGCCGGTTGAGGCTATTGAGGTTAACGAGGATTTATCATATGAAGAAGTTCCGGTTTCCATCCTTGATAGGCAAGTTCGTAAGTTGAGAAATAAGGAAGTTGCCTCTGTCAAAGCATTGTGGCGAAGTCAACAAGTTGAGCAGGCCACGTGGGAAGCAGAAAAAGAGATGAAGGAAAAGTACCCCCATTTGTTTGATCAAGCTTAGAAGAAATTAGGCGACCCTTCTACTTCTTAATAACTATCATCTTGTCCAAATTGTTTCCCTCTTAGTGTTAGTAAAGTTTCCTTCATTTTGCAAGGGTCATATGTGTTGTTACCTTGGGTCACTTAAACCTTTCTTGATAAAGGGAAGCCTTATAAAGATTCATGTGTTAAATAAACAACTAATAGTAAGTGTAGATTTATAATTATTTGTTTATGTGTATATGGTGTATTGAGATGGTCAAATAAGGTAAGGACTCATTGAAGTGACTAGTTTATGTGCAAATATAACAATGTGATGGAATATGTGCAGTCATTGAGGTAAGGAAGTGTGTGCAAGCTGTGGAAATTGTTGAAAATGTGTGTTGTTGTTTGGTAATGTGTTTTGGGGGCTCTCTGACAGGTAGATATGTCCATAATACAAAGGAAACTCTAGCGAAAGTTTTCTAAAATATAAGAGTTAGTTAAAATTTTGACAGTTTGCATATCATGTCTTTCAAAACCATAAAATTTTCAAAATCCACATTCGAGGACGAATGATTTTAAGGAGGGGGGGGGGGGGAGATGTAAGGCCCCATAATTTTTTTTGTTTAAAACCTAGTAGTTGTGGTGTCATGGTCCGAATAATGTGTTAGGAATGCGTAGAATTGTCCGCGGCGAGATTGCTCGCCGCGATTCGGACCCTTGGTAGTGATTTAAGTTTCAAAAATTGAAAGAACAAGTTTTTCCAGAAAGTGTCGATTCTGCAGTCAGGAATGCGATTGAAGATCTTCTGTGTGGACCGCATTCCTACCGCAGAGCTTAGCAGAATGTTTCCGAATCATGTTGAAAATGCGGTCAATATGCGATCGCAGAATGGAAATGCGGACCGCAGATCTACCGCATAATTTCTTGAGAATTTTTGAGTGTCAAATCTGCGGTGCATCCTGCGACCGTAGATCACGAATGCGGACCGCATTCCATAACAGAACATATGCAATTTTTGAGGCAATTCTGCGGTCCATTATGCGGACCACATGTTGATTCTGCGATCACAGATGCGACCGCAGATTTGACTTGGCCCAGAATTTTTATAAAATTTGACCCGACCCCTTCTTTAATAAAACACCCTCAACATTCATTTTTCATACATTTCTCACCAAAACTAGAGAGAGGAAAGAGGGGTTCTAGAGAGAAAAATTTAATTACCTTCAAAGATTGTTCCAATCATTTGGTCCGGAAGATCTTAAGGCAAGGATTCATCTTCCCCAATCTTTACAAGGTAAAAACCCTAACCATTTTCTTTGATTTTCAGTTTTTAAAATGGGTAAGGAAAGGATTTCATACAACAGCTTTTGGAAATAGAATGTAATACTCATGCAGGTTATTGAACTTGAATTTTAGTAAAAGGAAGTGAATAGACGTAAGAGTCTGCAAGAACGTGGTCGGAAAAATAGGACAACTTGGGTAATAAAGGAAGAAAACCCGACACCAGGTATGTATGGCTAATTTTGATTCTTGTAAAATTGCCCATATGTGTGCAATTTGTTTGGTATATATTAATTTGAGAGATTGTGTGTAATTCTTTGATGTTGTTGTTGGGTATTCAATTGATGTTGAACTATGTGTGATGTAGTATGGAATATGAAACGAAAGATAAAAGGGAATTGAAATTGCTAAAGAACTGAGAAGAACTATTGTGATGACATTTATGGATTCTTGTGGAAAGAAATGAAATACTTGAATTGTGATAAGTTGTTGAACATAATGGTATGGGTACTCTCGAATATGGAAACATTGTAACTTGGTTGTGATATTAGTTTGAAAAGTATTTGAGAACATGAACCAATTTGTAACTTGCTTATTTGCACTTGTTGTGATCTTGTGTAGTGCCTTATTTGTTGTTTGTGATTGTTGTATTTGAAACTGTACGGTGGGATCGGGTTGCGCGCCGCAACATGAAGAAATAAGGTGTGGGTTGGGGTGATAAGGGTCGCCGAGGAAATAAGGGTGGGCGAGGTAATAAGGATGGAAAGCGATCGAAATCGCTATTGAAATTGATATAAAATCATTGATGTGAAATTGTGAAAGGAGACATCAGGCTATATTACATCCTATAGATATATTTTATGTTTTATATAATGTATTTAATGTATTTAAGGTATTGTATTCAATAATACAACAGAAAAGATCGGCGTACAAACAGGAATGTCAGTTAAACCTGATATGTATTTACCTGTATTCGAACGTATTTAGCACTAAATACGTAGATGCGTAATATTTGGATCGATGAAGATGTTAAAAACGGAAGGAAATCAAATCAATTTTGATTTCCCTAATTTTACTCAACAAGCTTAAAAGATACCCCATCAATTTGTTTTCTCTTCAAACTAAGAAACCCAGAAACGTGAAAGAAGCTAAATATATGATAACATACTTGGTATACAGTTACAATAAAAAATATTAAAGATAAATACACCTAAATACATATGAATACTTTTGAAAATTACTGGACAATTGAACTCTTGCAAATATACATTAACAAAAGCTAAATACACATGAATACATATGAATACAAGTAGAACTTACATTAAAATTGAATAGTTGGAAACAACCAAATACACATGAATACATATACATACTATAGAAGAAACAGAATATAATATACAAGTGTGTCAGCGGAGAAATAGAGACGATAATGGTGGAGAAGGGTTTTTGAAGCTGTATGTGTTCGACTCAAAATGTTTATAAGCATTTATGAATTCAAGACAATCAATAACAATGAAGGGCCGATCATAGCAAGTCGTAACATATCTGAAATCTAGCAAGGGAGAGAAAATAGAAATAATTGTATGGACGGTAGAAAATATTGGTGATCTTTATTCATGATAATGGGTTAATCTGCCTCTCAATGAAGAGGTTAAGATCTTTACAATCATGTTTTGAGATATTTTCCGTTATTCTGTTCTTTGTCTTGGGTTCCCACTTTGTGTTTTACTTTGTATTTCTTAGAGCCCCCATGGGGAGAGAGTGGTGTGAGCACGTGATTTTTGCCTTAAGCAATAAAATTCCAAAATTAAATAAATAATATTTTTATGTGCAATTACATGTTGTGATTGAAATAAAGTGCATTTGTATGAGTGAATAATTAAATATGAAAATTAGAAAATTAAAAAAATAGGTTGAGTATAAATGTCACAAATAAAAGAATTTAAAAGAAAATTAACAAATATATATATATATATATATATATATATATATATATATATATATATATATATATATATATATATACACGGTAAAATAAAGAACAATAGCAAAAAATGGCAAAATATATCAGAAAAATTGGAGAAAATAGGAAATTAAAAGAATTTGAATAATTGAAAAAAGAATATAAAAATAGAGAATAAAATACAACAAGAAAATACATAAATATAATAAAAAATACATGAAAAATACAAAACAATACACAATTGGGCCATTTGTCCAGGCCCAGATGCATTGGCCCAGTTAATTAAAGAGAACCGGTCCATTTGATTAAGCAATAATGATCTGAGCCGTCCATTTATCCAATCCAACGGTCGAATTTAATCTGGAAATCTAATTAATTTAATATAGTTTTGATGTTAAATCTGGGCCGTTCATTCGTTTAATCCAACAGAGGTGAGATTGATTCCCTATTTAAACTAAACGACGCCGTTTGATGGAGTTTAATCCTGACCGTTGATCAACGATGATCCAATGGCCAGGAATCACTCAGGTGTTACACATATAAAAGGCCTTGATCTCTCAAAGACCGGCCATTATTTCCACACTTCAACCCTAGCCGCCCTTGATGCTTCTTCTTCCTCTCTTCTTACCTCGTCGACAATGGAGACTTCCCGCCGTTCATGGTAGTCTCCGGCCACTCCCTTACCTCAAACCACTCTCATCTCACTCCTCTACCCAAAACCACCCTGAAAAACCAAGAAAACCCCAAAAGCCCCAAAATCTTGAAAACCCGATCACCGGAGTTCTTCTCCGGTGACCACCACTTTTGATACTCGTCCCCAAATTAACACCCCAAAATCACCTTTTTTTTATCTATAACCCCATGTAATCCGTTTTCTTTGAATCTTTCTTAAACCTTTCAAATATTCAGAAATGAGTCGCTGGAACCCTAACTCCGGCCGACTCAAACCAAACCCTACACCAAAGATCCCCTCTTTTTCATCTCTGAACCTATTTCTTCTATTAAAACCAATAAAGACTTCGAACTTGAAGTCTGAAATCTGAAAGAAAAAAAGAAAAAGGAAAACTGGAAAAAAATAGAAAAATAAAAAGAAAAAGAAAAGAACAAAAGAAAATAAGGGGAAGCTCAGGAGACATATCCTGCTAAGCTAAGTCCCCGTCCCTTTTTAATTCTGTTTTCAAGCATGGTTTATGTGTAATACTATTTTTCTTTAATTTCTTCTGATGTTTAGTTGCATGTTAGATTAGCTTCTTATTTGACTATGTTTCTTATTTTTTAACTTGTTTTCTCCTATTAAGCATGCTCTATAAGAATACCCGATTAACTATCTGTTACACTTGACTAGATATGCTCGAGCCTTTTAGGTTTTTTTGTTAGTTTTTAACATGAAAATATTCTGAATGTCTTTTATGTCAAGTCTGATATGCTATGCCTAAAATCTGAGTTGTGAAGTTATTTGATTGAAATTCAACCATATTCAAATTTCTCTCTGCGTTTTGATTAGGTGATAAATGATTCTGATTTTGTGTGCAATTTGATATGAAAGGTTATATTTGCAATAGGTTCATGTTATTAGTCTACAATTAAGCTTAATATGCTCTTAGGTGATATTGGTTATAGCTGTTTAGACAATTAATTGGATAATTGACAAACTTTGAAAGCATGAAAGTAGTTTAATTAGGTTAAAAATGAAAATGACATAAAAAGTGGTTATAATTGAAATAACAATATAGTGGTCAGTGTTGAAACTGGCTAACTCTGTAAAATTCTAAGTGTAAATCCAAGTGACTAGTTCTGAAAACTAGTTAACTCTTAGTAATAGACAATAAAAGCCAAAAATGGCTAAATCTGTAATTCTTAAACTAGCCTTAAGAGGCTATTGAACAACAGTGTCTAATTTTGCAAAAACCAAGTCCAAAATACTGGACTGGCTAAAATTGAAAGCCTTAATCCTTAATTAATAAGTAGGTTAGTCCTGCAAATTAACTCTAACACAAAAATAAAAAGAATACCTCTTAAAAGAGGTTAAAATTTAAAAGGAAACTAATACCCTAATCTGGCTAAGTCTTAAGACTTATATAACAATTGCCAGAAGTTAAATAAAGGTTAAATTAGAATACCCAGACCTGGATAAGGTCGGGTAAATAACAATTGATAATAAGGGTATAAAAGGAAATAAAAATGGCATAATTGTGGATTTAATAGAGCCTATGAGGACAATTTAGACATTTAGGCCTAGTATTTCTGCAATATTGCACAAAATAAAGGGTATAATAGACCCAATAAAAAGGCAAATCAGTTAATAACCTTAGCAAGTGAGGGTACATTAGTAAAACACCTCAAATAGAACCTAATAGAACCTTCCAGCACATGCTCGAAGGCAAATTTGAATCTGAAATGGGTACTAAAGTGTAATAAATAAAAGAATTAATGGGAGGGAATTAGGAATAACTTTTTCAAATTCCCCCCCCCCCCAAAAAAAATTTCATCAATTCTATCTATAAATAGGCTTGAATAAAGCGTGAATAGGGGCTGGGATTTTTAGGAATTCAGAGATTATACTGAAAACACAAACACTAAGGGTAATTTTCTGGGTTTAGTCAAAGCTTTGCTCTGAAGCTCTGTAGAATTCCTTTGTCATCTGCTGGTTTGATGGGTTTTCTATTGGTCTTCTGCTATTGTGTTACTGGGTATTGCTTTGCTGATTCTGGAATCCTTACTTGATTGTTAGAATTCGATTGTGTTGCTGTGATTCATTCATCTCCACTGCTGTTACATTGTTGCTGTGATCTACCTGCTTATTCTCATCTTCATCTCCCTTAGACTCATAAACTTTACATTGCTGAATCAGGTACACAGCTGAACTTCAAACATGTAATTGCAGTTGAATTGAAGTGGATGAATAAAGCAAGTTGAACTCTCAATAGCTATGTTTCTGAATTTATTTTGTATTTAGATTATGATTAGTTAAAACTGTAATTCAGTAAGGAATTATTGTATAATTGATTCATGTGAGACACGAATGAAGGCTGGAAATAATGTAATAGCATAGTAAGTAGATTAGTGTAGTGATAGTGACCGTAATCGCCTATTTAATTAAAGTAGGTTAACAATTAATCTGATTCATTTAATGTTAAAGTAAGATCGTAACAGGTAGATTAATGTTAATGTTAGCATGTGTGTCAATTAGTTCAATTCCATATCTGTTAATTCAATGTAGATAGTTCAATAAATATTAAGAAGGTATAGGTAAGATTGATAATCAAATATGAAGTCATATCACATAGTTAGTCGAATGAGTCATATAATTAGTACAAAGTTCAATACAATTAGTTAAATCATCTGAAAGTTATGAGTAACCATGATTAGTATATTGTCAAGTAATTTAGTATCATTTGAGTAATGACTCTGTTAGTTTTAGATAATAAGTAATTCGATTTAATAGTTTAAAATTAGATATCGAAACATAGAAGCAAAAGCAGTCTGATAATTAGATTTCATTTACACTAGATAATTGAAATTTAGAACTGTTAATGTAATTTTGTATGATGTTCTCTTCATTGAATAAATACAATTCAAACTTGTTCTTTACTGGTTCTGAACATTTGTACATGATGAGTTTAAATTTTAGTTTCTCTTCTACAATCACGTCTGGTTTGGTCCTAATAAATCGCGTAGGCCCGGATCTGGAATGGTTCATGACTGAGCTTCTGCTGAACATTGTTTGCGTGTTCCTGGGTTTTAAGACCCAGATGCATGGACTGATATGCTGAAATGAGTACAATAGTCGAGGCACATGTAATATAAAACATAAGGTCTGGCTTGTATTGTGGAAAAACAATTAACTAGAGAAAGACCAAAAAATAGAAAATATAGTATATATATAGGATTGGACTATAAAATCAAGTGGGACGAGCCTCGCATTGAAAACAAAACAGCGAGGCCCCCACATAAATAAATAATTATATAATAGACTCGTGAAGGTTGATAGTTAATTTCATAACCTTTTCCAAAAAATTAAAAGCCGATAGACGATATAGGTGCGACTTTAAAAATATACTTTCCCTAATACGAGTGCACATTTGATGTGACTCAAATCATAAATCTCGGCCAAGCTGAAATGTGTTAAAAGTCACAGGTGTACTGGTTGCGGTGTGACTCGAAATACGTTTTCGCGACGTCGCAATTCGTAAAATATTCAAAGTGAAAAATGTACATATTGTTAAAAAGCATGTATTAAATCATCTAAAATCAAGAACGACAGTTGAGCGATTGTGCTAAAACCACTTAATACGGGAGTGCCTAACACCTTCTCCCGGGTTAACAGAATTCCTTATCCGGATTTTTTATTGCATGGACTATTAAAACAGAGTCAACTTCCTCGGATTTGGGATTAATCGGTGATTTGGGACACCATTATTTTTCCAAGTGGCAACTATAAAATTTTAAATAAAATCCCGAATCGATTGTCTTTTATTTGGAAAAACTCCTTCCTCGTTGTTATTATATCCTTTCCCGGGGTATTTATAATATCGATGTATACCTTATTCTCTTGATCAAAGAAATCAAAAGAAGGTAGTAAAAAGGGAGGTGTGACAAGTGGAACCCTTTTTCTGATTTCTGCCCTTATATTTATAGACGTTTGCTATAAGGGTTGACTTTCTTGGAGATCAGACCCACGTTAGGGGTTATTTCGGACGTATCGGAAAGTATCGAGCCTGGCAAGGCATTGGACGAATACAGATAGTATCCTTGGTCGAGGCGATCTTGGCACCTGTTATGTTTATACTAGTCAAAAGGAGCGGTCAATCTGATTGACTGTCATGGGGTTGAATAATGACCCATACAGTTAGTCCCTCCGCTTATCATGGTCGCCTCGAGGTAGACCCTTGTAAGCGGACATGACAGATTGAAGAACGACCCCTTTCCGGGCGAGAGGGGGGATGATAATTGCTTGTGATGCCTTATCACTATTCCCTTTTGTATGATGGGGGTACGATCTCGTGTGCGAGTATTCTTGGCGAGGGGAAATGGTCGGTAAGCCGTAACCATGGGTTAGGATACATTTCATCCGTGAGGACTTTTGGGACACAGGGTCTAGGCACTTCGGCCGATGAGGCGTCTATGTTTATGTGGTATTCGAAGTGGTGACCACTATTTTAGCGCATGCTCTTTGGTTCTAATTGTGGTGGCGGCGGTTTTGGTGAAACTGAACCATTTTTAACGGTTGGGCTACGCATTTAATGGTGCCTGCCGGTTTCCCGAGGTTTGATTTAGTTGCCTATAAGAAGGTTTGAGATTCCTGATGCTCAACACTCCTTGGTTTATTTGCAACCCTCATTTCTGGTGAATTTCAAAAGATTCTATTCTCTCTGCGAAACGTTGTTATTCGTTCTCAGTTGGATTCATCACTCTTGCCTTCTCCTTCAAGTGATTTTGATCAATGGCTGGCTCTTCTTCTCGTGACGGTCTCCCGACATTGGTACTGGTTAGTCCTCTGGTGATCGAAGGGCTGTCTCCGGTGCTCGCGGGTGGTGGTCGGAATGAGGGTGAGAGAGTCCCAACCGTAGACAAAATTTTCCCAGCAGCAGGAAACTTAGCGGTGGACTTCACCGCAAACGGAGGAGATGATCCGCTGGATGAAGCCCCATTAATGGAGGAAGTGGGCATGACCCAGTTACGTGAACAAGTTCTCATCCCTTCTCATGCTGATATTGTGCTAGCCCGGCCGGAAGAACGGGTCCACACCGATCATGCGAGGTACTGTGTGTTTTATTCTTATCCCCTCAGGCTGGGGTTCAGGGCCCCCTTCCCAACCTGGTAGTTGATTTTTGCAGATATTATAATGTGTGTCCGTGGCAACTTACCCCATCTTTGTACAAGATTTTGTCAATATGTTAAAATTCGCGGAGTTAGCCGGCCGGACTGTTACGCTGCAGCACGTGCTCGCTCTATACGCCCCTCAGCAATTTCGGAGGAGTATGATCCGGATGGTCCCGCGTGGGTTGTAGGGCTTGGTGGTTGCTCTAGATGACGAGGTCGATCCTCGTCAGTTTGAACAATTTTTCTAAATTCGGACCGGTCATCTGGTGGCGCCCACTCCAAGATTACCAGAGACTTGGAGTCATAGGCGTAAGTTTTAATCTAATTTTTTGATAGGGTTGACTTCGTTCCCTTTCTTTATTTTCAAATGGTCATTGTTTTGTCATAATTTTTGTAGCCGACATGTCACCCCCGTCTTTATTCACCGGTCTGTATGGATGGCTCGAGGTTATCCTTTCGCACACTGAGATGATCCGTTCATGGTCGTCTTTCTGGAGGAGATACGGCCGGGGCCCGGCTGTAGGTAAGAGGTTTGCTTTCTTCGAGCGTATTTAGCTTTGGTTGTTGCCATGAACTAGGACTGACCCAATTCTGTGTTTGTAGGGAGGGTGTACCGTGGCAGGGCTCCCCAGTTGGTATTCAGGCGGCCTAGTGCAATTGCCAGATTCTTTGTTCTACCGGTAACGGACCAGGTGCCTAGGGCCGCCTCGGCCGAATCTTCCGCGGCGCCATCTCCTGTACGCCCTTTAATCAGCGGCGGGTGTCTATCAGGGGCAGTTCTGTAAAGCCCCGTAAACATTTTTGTGCTAAAAACCTAGTAGTTGTGGTGTCATGGTCCGAATAATATTTTAGGAATGCGTAGAATTCTTTGCGGCGAGCTTGCTCTCCACGGGTCGGACGCTTGGTAGTGATTTAAGTTTCAAAAATTGAAACAACAAGTTTTTCCAGAAAGTGTCGATTCTGTGGTCAGGAACGCGACCGCAGATCTGCTTTGCGGACCGCATTCCTACCGTAGAGCTTAGTAGAATGTTTCTAAAAATCATGTTAAAAATGTGGTCAATATGCGATCGCAAAATGGAAGTGCGGACCGCAGATCTACCGCATAATTTCTTGAGAATTTTTGAGTGTCAAAGCAGCGGTGCATTTTGCGACCGGAGATCACGAATGCGGACCGCATTCCGATCGTATTCTGTAATAGAACATATGCAATTTTTTAGGCAATTCTGCGGTCCATTATGCGGACCGCATGTTGATTCTGCGATTGACTCGGCCCAAAAGTTTTATAAAATATGATCCGACCCCTTCTTTAATAAAACACCCTCAACCTTCATTTCTCATACATTTTCTCACCAAACTAGAGAGAGGAAAGAGGGGTTCTAGAGAGAGAAATCTAATTACCTTCAAATATTGTTCCAATCATTTGGTCCGGAAGATCTTAAGGCAAGGATTCATCTTTCCCAATCTTTACAAGGTAAAAACCCTAACCGTTTTCTTTGATTTTCAGTTTTTAAAACGGGTAAAGAAAGGATTGCATACAATAGCTTTTGGAAATAGAATGTAATACTCATGCATGTTATTGAACTTGAATTTTAGTAAAAGAAAGTGAATAGACGTAAGAGTCTGCAAGAACGAGGTCGGCAAAATAGGATAACTTGGGTAAGCATAAAGTAGAAGGTTAAAGGAAGAAAACCCGACACCAGGTATGTATGGCTAATTTTGATTCTTGTAAAATCGTCCATATGTGTGCAATTTGTTTGGTATGTGTTAATTTGAGAGATTGTGTGTAATTGTTTGATGTTGTTGTTGGGTATTCAATTGATGTTGAACTATGTGTGATGTAGTATGGAATATGAATCGAAAGATAAAATGGAATTGAAATTGGTAAAGAACTATTGTGATGACATTCATGGATTCTTGTGGAAAGATATGAAACCGTTGAATTGTGATAAGTTGTTGAACATAATGTTATGGGTACTCTCGAATATGGAACATTGTAACTTGGTTGTGATATTGGTTTGAAAAGTATTTGAGAACATGAACCAATTTGTAACTTGCTTATTTGCACTTGTTGTGATCTTGTGTAGTGCCTTGTTTGTTGTTTGTAATTGTTGTGTTTGAAACTGTACGGTTGGATCGGGTTGCATGCCACAATATGAAGAATAAGGTGTGGGTTGGGGTGATAAGGGTGGCTGAGGTAATAAGTATGGAAAACAATCGAAATCTCTATTGAAATTGATATAAAATCATTGATGTGAAATTGTGAAAGGAGACAGAAGGAGAGTTTGCAACATGTGGGGATTGTTTGCTCCTTTATTTGACTACTTGTGTTTATTTGATTGATTGGTTGTTGTTCTCCTTGTTCCTCTTAAATCGTGCTTTGTGTTGAAAATTATTTGAAATGAGGAAAATGTGGAAACATGGTTGGCTGGCTTAATTAATTCTTGGTATAATTTATTGGTTGTCTTATCATCGTGATTACTTGTTTAATGGATTGGGTTTACTTGGGGCAAAGTTTGTCCATACATACCAGTACAATTCCAGTGTACTGACGTCCCTTTTGCCGGGGGCGCAACATTCGTATTATGATTGTAGGTGGATCAGTAGCAGGCACTTCAGCTCATCGGCAGTAGTATCCTTCATCTTCCACTGCCCGTTTTGGTGAGCCCTTTTCTTCCTCGGGGTCCTGTGTGGCTCATGCCACTTCTGTTTTAGACTTTATTTTGGATTTTGTAAGGTGTAGCCGGAGCCTTGTTACCGGCAAGTATTGTATCCTCCTTTGTAATCTTAGAGGCTCCGTAGACATGTAAATTGTGGGATTATGGCCTATGTATATATGTCGGGCATTGTAAATGTAAATTGTAAACTTGTTAGTAAATCAATCGTATGGTTATGTTTGTACATTGTGAAATCAGTTATAACTGGTAAGATATTTGGTTTATGAGAAATAATCAACACAAGGATAACGCGTGGGATAGAAAGGCACCCAGGTCCGCTTTACTGGGGCTACCCGGTCAGGCACCGATCATGTCCCCCTATTTGGAGCATGACAAGTTCGCCCGTGGGAGGCGTAGCCTTCTTGTGACGAGGAGGAGAGGACCTTGATTAGGCGTAGGGTCTTCCCCCATTCGGCCCCTTCAACGGCTCGGCCCGCTGCTATTGATGTGGTAAATGTGGATTCCTTACCCCTTCCGGGGTGAGGGAGGATGTGGACGCGACGCACGTCCCAGGCGGTAGGCCAGATGAAGCTGAGGCTCGAGAGGAGCGAGAAGGGAGTGCCGCCCCAACCGCTCAATCCTCTACTCATAGGTTCGAGGTGGGAGAACCTTCTCGGGTGATTGTGGATATTGGCGGCTCGAGTACTCCTTCGATGGAAATGGAGGCTGCGGGAGAGGGATCCACGTCCGATTCTGATTTGGATTCTGAAGACGTCTGCATGTTTTGTGATGGGGTCACGAATGCGACAGTCCATCTTGACAGGAGGTCGCGTGTAATTTAGATTTCTGTGAATGAGAATCTGTTGCTAAGAGATTCTACTTTAGTGCCGCTGCTTGGTCAGTTGTGTTTTATGGTCGAAAATGAGTCGCTAAGGGGGGTAACGGATGTGGGTTTGATGAACGAGGTGGCGACATTGGGAATGAGGGTATGTGCTCCTGGATGACTGTTCGCGTGCGAGCGCCTCGTTTCCCATATTTTTACGAACTTTTGTATCTTTATCTTACTCCTTCGTTCTTTCTCTTTGTCTTGCAGGTGTTTTTATTGCAGGTAGAGAGCCTTCGTCGGGCCAATGTTTGGTCCGGGGTGCTTCTGCGGGTTCTTGAGAGGTGTCGTCGGTATCAAAACAGGTGCAGGGAGCTTAACGCGCGCATAAGGGCTGATCACCGTAACCATGCACTGGTTGAAGAGCTGGCTCGAAAAGAGTTGCAGAGGAGTCAAGCACTTGGTTGTGTTGAGGCCTTGGAAGATTAGTTGCGTTGGATGAGCGACGAACTTGAGGCTGGGCGGAGGGCGTTGTTGGAGATTGAACGCTTGTGCCTGACCAAGCTGACGGAGGTTACTTCAGAGTGGAGCGAGAAGGTCGCCGCGCTAGAGGGGGAAGTAGCCGTCCTGAAGCGTAAGTTGGCTGAAGCTTCCGCTCGGGCGGGCGAACTCCAAGGGGTTATCTATGCCAATGATTCATAATTGTCGTTGGTGAGGGCTGTTGCCGCTTTCAAGGAGAGTGGCCTCGAGGAGCGATTAGGTTTTTGGAGCGGAACGTTCAGGATGCAGCGGGGCAAATTGCACTCCTGGAGGAGGTGAACAGGCTTATTCAAGAACAATCTGCATTTTTGGGTAGCTCTCGCGAGGCTTGGGTTTATGCCGAGGCCCAACAGGACATATATAAGCACCTGTTCGAGGCTGGTATCATCTACGAAGCACTCTTCGAAGGGGCACGCCAGAGGGCACGGGAAGCTCGCGAGGAGTGCGGCTTTGATGCTGCGACGCCCGATATTGATGATATCCTCGGTGGGAGTTTGGTTGGAGCTGGAAATGACATGGGCGCTGCGGGTGCTGGTGAGGGCGGAACAGGCAGTGGTGCAGCAAGGGCAGGCGACGGTGCGACTGGCGCGAGCGGTGGTACCAATGGTCTTGAGTGAAAGATGATTAGTTGATGATTTTCTTGATGGTTGTTGCCATGTATTGTTATTTTTCTTTTCTCTTTTTCTTTGCATTATTGTTGTTTATTTTCGGACAAGGTTTAAACTGGGACAAATGGGCATGGCCAGTGCGTCTCTTTGAATTAAGAGGGAATTCCCCTTTTCATGTTGTTTCTTTATTGCTCGCCCCACTTATGTTTTCCCTTAGCTCGGTCATTGATTGCCCCAGTTCCCAAGTATTACTTCAACTGAGGTTGAATTAAATTGGCGAAGGCTCGTGGCCTGAGTCCCAGTTCGACTGTAGTTGAACTTTGTTGATTCTTTTGAGTCGAGGGCTCACAGCCCGAGTATTACCTCAACTGAGGTTGAATTAAATTGGCGAAGGCTTGTGGCCTGAGTCCCAGTTCAACCGTAGTTGAACTTTGTTGATTCCTTTGAGTCGAGGGCTCAAAGCCCGAGTATTACTTTAACAGAGGTTGAATTAAATTGGCGAAGGCTCGTGGCCTGAGACTCAGTTCAACCGTAGTTGAACTTTGTTGATTCTTTTGAGTTGAGGGCTCATAGCCGAGTGTTACTTCAACTGAAGTTGAATTAAATTGGCGAAGGCTCGCGGCCTAAGTCCCAGTTCAACCGTAGTTGAACTTTGTTGATTCTTTTGAGTCGAGGGCTCATATCCCGAGTATTACTTCAACTGAGGTTGAATTAAATTGGCGAGGGCTCGTGGCATGAGTCCCAGTTCAATCGTAGTTAAATTTTGTTGATTCTTTGGAATCGAGGGCACATAGCCCGAGTATTACTTCAACTGAGGTTGAACTAAATTGGCGAGGGCTCGTGGCCTGAGTTCCAATTCAACCGTAGTTAAACTTTGTTGATTCTTTTGAGGGCCTATATCCCGAGTATTACTTCAACTGAGGTTGAATTAAATTGGCGAAGGCTCGTGGCCTGAGTCCCAGTGCAACCGTAGTTGAACTTTGTTGATTCTTTTGAGTCAAGGGCTCATAGCCCAAGTATTACTTCAACTGAAGTTGAATTAAGTTGGCGAGGGATCGTGGCCTGAGTCCCAGTTCAACCTTAGTTGAACTTTGTTGATTCTTTGGAGTCGAGGGCTCAAAGCCCGAGTATTACTTCAACTGATGTTGAATTAAATTGGCGAGGGCTCGTGGCCCGAGTCCTAGTTCAACCGTAATTGAACTTTGTTGATTCTTTTGAGTCGAGGGCTCAAAGCCCGAGTATTACTTCAACTGAGGTTGAATTAAATTGGCAAAGGCTTGTGGCTTGAGTCCCAATACAACCATAGTTGAACTTTGTTGATTCTTTAGAATTGAGGGCTCATAACCCGAGTATTAATTTAACTGAGGTTGAATTAAATTGGAGAGGGATCGTGGTCTGAATCCCAGTTCAACTGTAGTTGAACTTTGTTGATTCTTTTGAGTCGAGGGCTCATAACCCGTGTATTACTTCAACTGAGGTTGAATTAAATTGGCGAGGGCTTGTGGCCTGAGTCCGAGTTCTACCATAGTTGAACTTTGTGGATTCTTTGGAGTCGAAGGCTCATAGCCCGAGTGTTACTTCAACCGAGGTTGAATTAAATTGGCGAGGGCTGGTGGCTTGAGTCCCAGTTCAACCGTAGTTGAACTTTATTGATTCTTTTGAGTCAAGGGCTCATAGCCCGATATTACTTCAACTGAGGTTGAATTAAATTGGCGAAGGCTTGTGGCCTGAGTCCCAGTTCAACCGTAATTGAACTTTGTTGATTCTTTTGAGTCGAGGGCTCATAGCCCGAGTATTACCTCAACTAAGGTTGAATATACTTGGCGAGGGCTCGTGCCCTGAGTCCCAGTTCAACCTTAGTTGAACTTTGTTGATTCTTTGGAGTCGAGGGCTCATAGCCCGAGTATTACTTCAACTGAGGTTGAATTAAATTGGCGAGAGCTCGTGGCCTGAGTCCCAGTTCAACTGTAGTTGAACTTTGTTGATTCTTTTGAGTCGAGGGCTCCTAGCCCGAGTATTACTTCAACTAAGGTTGAATTAAATTGGCGAAGGCTCGTGGCCTAAGTCCCAGTTCAACCGTAGTTGAACTTTGTTGATTCTTTTGAGTCGAGGGCTCATAGCCCGAGTATTACTTCAACTGAGGTTGAATTAAATTGGTGAGGGCTCGTGGCATGAGTCCCAGTTCAATCGTAGTTGAATTTTGTTGATTCTTTGGAATCGAGGGCACATAGCCCGAGTATTACTTCAACTAAGGTTGAAATAAATTGGCGAGGGCTCGTGGCCTGAGTCCCAATTCAACCGTAGTTAAACATTGTTGATTCTTTTGAGGGCTTATATCCCGAGTATTACTTCAACTGAGGTTGAATTAAATTGGCGAAGGCTCGTGGCCTGAGTCCCAGTGCAACCGTAGTTGAACTTTGTTGATTCTTTTGAGTCAAGGGCTCATAGCCCAAGTATTACTTCAACTGAAGTTGAATGAAGTTGGCGAGGGATCGTGGCCTGAGTCCCAGTTCAACCTTAGTTGAACATTGTTGATTCTTTGGAGTCGAGGGCTCATAGCCCGAGTATTACTTCAACTGATGTTGAATTAAATTGGCGAGGGCTCGTGGCCCGAGTCCTAGTTCAACCGTAATTGAACTTTGTTGATTCTTTTGAGTCGAGGACTCAAAGCCCAAAGTATTACTTCAACCAAGGTTGAATTAAATTGGCGAAGGCTTGTGGCCTGAGTCCCAATACAACCGTAGTTGAACTTTGTTGATTCTTTAGAATCGAGGGCTCATAACCCGAGTATTACTTTAACTGAGGTTGAATTAAATTGGAAAGGGATCGTGGTCTGAATCTCAGTTCAACTGTAGTTGAACTTTGTTGATTCTTTTGAGTCGAGGGCTCATAACCCGAGTATTACTTCAACTAAGGTTGAATTAAATTGGCGAGGGCTCGTGGCCTGAGTCCGAGTTCTACCATAGTTGAACTTTGTTGATTCTTTGGAGTCGAAGGCTCATAGCCCGAGTATTACTTCAACCGAGGTTGAATTAAACTGGCGAGGGCTGGTGGCCTGAGTCCTAGTTCAACCGTAGTTGAACTTTATTGATTCTTTTGAATCAAGGGCTCATAGCCCGATATTACTTCAACTGAGGTTGAATTAAATTGGCGAAGGCTTGTGGCCTGTGTCCCAGTTCAACCGTAGTTGAACTTTGTTGATTCTTTTGAGTCGAGGGCTCATAGCCCGAGTATTACCTCAACTAAGGTTGAATATACTTGGCGAGGGCTCGTGGCCTGAGTCCCAGTTCAACCTTAGTTGAACTTTGTTGATTCTTTGGAGTCGAGGGCTCATAGCCCGAGTATTACTTCAACTGAGGTTGAATTAAATTGGCGAGAGCTCGTGGCCTGAGTCCCAGTTCAACCGTAGTTGAACTTTGTTGATTCTTTTGAGTCGAGGGCTCATAGCCCGAGTGTTACTTCAACCGAGGTTGAATTAAATTGGCGAAGGCTCGTGGCCTGAGTCCCAGTCCAACCGTAGTTGAACTTTGTTGATTCTTTTGAGTCGAGGGCTCATAGCCCGAGTATTACTTCAACTGAGGTTGAATTAAATTGGCGAGGGCTCGTGGCATGAGTCCCAGTTCAATCGTAGTTGAATTTCGTTGATTCTTTGGAATCGAGGGCACATAGCCCGAGTATTACTTCAACTGAGGTTGAATTAAATTGGCGAGTGCTCGTGGCCTGAGTCCCAATTCAACCGTAGTTAAACTTTGTTGATTCTTTTGAGGGCTTATATCCCGAGTATTACTTCAACTGAGGTTGAATTAAATTGGCGAAGGCTCGTGGCCTGAGTCCCAGTGCAACCGTAGTTGAACTTTGTTGATTCTTTTGAGTCAAGGGCTCATAGCCCAAGTATTACTTCAACTGAAGTTGAATTAAGTTGGCGAGGAATCGTGGCCTGAGTCCCAGTTCAACCTTAGTTGAACTTTGTTGATTCTTTGGAGTCGAGGGCTCATAGCCCGAGTATTACTTCAACTGATGTTGAATTAAATTGGCGAGGGCTCGTGGCCCGAGTCCTAGTTCAACCGTAATTGAACTTTGTTGATTCTTTTGAGTCGAGGGCTCAAAGCCCGAGTATTACTTCAACTGAGGTTGAATTAAATTGGCGAAGGCTTGTGGCCTGAGTCCCAATACAACCGTAGTTGAACGTTGTTGATTCTTTAGAATCGAGGGCTCATAACCCGAGTATTACTTTAACTGAGGTTGAATTAAATTGGAGAGGGATCGTGGTCTGAATCTCAGTTCAACTGTAGTTGAACTTTGTTGATTCTTTTGAGTCGAGGGCTCAGAACCCGAATTTTACTTCAACTGAGGTTGAATTAAATTGGCGAGGGCTCGTGGCCTGAGTCCAAGTTCTACCATAGTTGAACTTTGTTGATTCTTTGGAGTCGAAGGCTCATAGCCCGAGTATTACTTCAACCGAGGTTGAATTAAATTGGCGAGGGCTGGTGGCCTGAGTCCCAATTCAACCGTAGTTGAACTTTGTTGATTCTTTTGAGTTAAGGACTCATAGCCCGATATTACTTCAACTGAGATTGAATTAAATTGGCGAAGGCTTGTGGCCTGAGTCCCAGTTCAACCGTATTTGAACTTTGTTGATTCTTTTGAGTCGAGGGCTCATAGCCCGAGTATTACCTCAACTAAGGTTGAATATACTTGGCGAGGGCTCGTGGCCTGAGTCCCAGTTCAACCTTAGTTGAACTTTGTTGATTCTTTGGAGTCGAGGGCTCATAGCCCGAGTATTACTTCAACTGAGGTTGAATTAAATTGGTGAAGGCTCGTGGCCTGAGTCCCAGTGCAACCGTAGTTGAACTTTGTTGATTCTTTTGAGTCAAGGGCTCATAGCCCAAGTATTACTTCAACTGAAGTTGAATTAAGTTGGCGAGGGATCGTGGCCTGAGTCCCAGTTCAACCTTAGTTGAACTTTGTTGATTCTTTGGAGTCGAGGGCTCATTGCCCGAGTATTACTTTAACTGATATTGAATTAAATTGGCGAGGGCTCGTGGCCCGAGTCCTAGTTCAACCGTAATTGAACTTTGTTGATTCTTTTGAGTCGAGGGCACAAAGCCCGAGTATTACTTCAACTGAGGTTGAATTAAATTGGCGAAGGCTTGTGGCCTGAGTCCCAATACAACCGTAGTTGAACTTTGTTGATTCTTTAGAATCGAGGGCTCATAACCCGAGTATTACTTTAACTGAGGTTGAATTAAATTGGAAAGGGATCGTGGTCTGAATCTCAGTTCAACTGTAGTTGAACTTTGTTGATTCTTTTGAGTCGAGGGCTCAGAACCCAAGTTTTACTTCAACTGAGGTTGAATTATATTGGCGAGGGCTCGTGGCCTGAGTCCGAGTTCTACCATAGTTGAACTTTGTTGATTCTTTGGAGTCGAAGGCTCATAGCCCGAGTATTACTTCAACCGAGGTTGAATTAAATTGGCGAGGGCTGGTGGCCTGAGTCCCAGTTCAACCGTAGTTGAACTTTGTTGATTCTTTTGAGTCAACGGCTCATAGCCCGATATTACTTCAACCGAGGTTGAATTAAATTGGCGAAGGCTTGTGGCCTGAGTCCCAGTTCAACCGTAGTTGAACTTTGTTGATTCTTTTGAGTCGGGGGCTCATAGCCCGAGTATTACCTCAACTAAGGTTGAATATACTTGGCGAGGGCTCGTGGCCTGAGTCCCAGTTCAACCTTAGTTGAACTTTGTTGATTCTTTGGAGTCGAGGGCTCATAGCCCGAGTATTACTTCAACTGAGGTTGAATTAAATTGGCGAGAGCTCGTGGCCTGAGTCCCAGTTCAACCGTAGTTGAACTTTGTTGATTCTTTTGAGTTGAGGGCTCATAGCCCGAGTATTACTTCAATTGAGGTTGAATTAAATTGGCTAAGGCTCGTGGCCTAAGTCCCAGTTCAACCGTAGTTGAACTTTGTTGATTCTTTTGAGTAGAGGGCTCACAGCCCGAGTATTACTTCAACTAAGGTTGAATTAAATGGGCGAGGGCTCGTGGCATGAGTCCCAGTTCAATCGTAGTTGAATTTTGTTGATTCTTTGGAATCGAGGGCACATAGCCCGAGTATTACTTCAACTGAGGTTGAATTAAATTGGCGAGGGCTCGTGGCCTGAGTCCCAATTCAACCATAGTTAAACTTTGTTGATTCTTTTGAGGGCTTATATCCCGAGTATTACTTCAACTGAGGTTGAATTAAATTGGCGAAGGCTCGTGGCCTGAGTCCCAGTGCAACCGTAGTTGAACTTTGTTGATTCTTTTGAGTCAAGGGCTCATAGCCCAAGTATTACTTCAACTGAAGTTGAATTAAGTTGGCGAGGGATCGTGGCATGAGTCCCAGTTCAACCTTAGTTGAACTTTGTTGATTCTTTGGAGTCGAGGGCTCATAGCCCGAGTATTACTTCAACTGATGTTGAATTAAATTGGCGAGGGCTCGTGGCCCGAGTCCTAGTTCAACCGTAATTGAACTTTGTTGATTCTTTTGAGTCGAGGACTCAAAGCCCGAGTATTACTTCAACTGAGGTTGAATTAAATTGGCGAAGTCTTGTGGCCTGAGTCCCAATACAACCGTAGTTGAACTTTGTTGATTCTTTAGAATCGAGGGCTCATAACCCGAGTATTACTTTAACTAAGGTTGAATTAAATTGGAGAGGGATCGTGGTCTGAATCCCAGTTCAACTGTAGTTGAACTTTGTTGATTCTTTTGAGTCGAGGGCTCATAACCCGAGTATTACTTCAACTAAGGTTGAATTAAATTGGCGAGGGCTCGTGGCCTGAGTCCGAGTTCTACCATAGTTGAACTTTGTTGATTCTTTGGAGTCGAAGGCTCATAGCCCGAGTATTACTTCAACCGAGGTTGAATTAAATTGGCGAGGGCTGGTGGCCTGAGTCCCAGTTCAACCGTAGTTGAACTTTGTTGATTCTTTTGAGTCAAGGGCTCATAGCCCGATATTACTTCAACTGAGGTTGAATTAAATTGGCGAAGGCTTGTGGCTTGAGTCCCAGTTCAACCGTAGTTGAACTTTGTTGATTCTTTTGAGTCGAGGGCTCATAGCCCGAGTATTACCTCAACTAAGGTTGAATATACTTGGCGAGGGCTCGTGGCCTGAGTCCCAGTTCAACCTTAGTTGAACTTTGTTGATTCTTTGGAGTCGAGGGCTCATAGCCCGAGTATTACTTCAACTGAGGTTGAATTAAATTGGCGAGAGCTCGTGGCCTGAGTCCCAGTTCAACCGTAGTTGAACTTTGTTGATTCTTTTGAGTCGAGGGCTCATAGCCCGAGTATTACTTCAACTGAGGTTGAATTAAATTGGTGAAGGCTTGTGGCCTGAGTCCCAGTTCAACTGTAGTTGTACTTTGTTGATTCTTTTGAGTCGAGGGCTTATAGCCCGAGTATTACTTCAACTAAGGTTGAATTAAATTGGAGAGGGCTCGTGGCCTGAATCCCAGTTCACCCGTAGTTGAACTTTGTTGATTCTTTTGAGTCGAGGGCTCATAGCCGGAGTATTACTTCAACTGAGGTTTAATTAAATTGGCGAAGGATCATGGCCTGAGTCCCAGGTCAACCGTAGTTGAACTTTGTTGATTCTTTGGAGTCGAGGGCTCATAGCCCGAGTATTACTTCAACTGAGGTTGAATTAAATTGGTGAGGGCTCGTGGCCTGAGTCACAGTTCAACCATAGTTGAACTTTGTTGATGTTTTGGAGTAGAGGGCTCATAGACCGAGTATTACTTCAACTGAGGTTGAATTAAATTTGCGGGGGCTCATGGCCTGAGTCCTAGTTCAATCGTAGTTGAAATTTGTTGATTCTTTTGAGTCGAGGGCTCATAGCCCGAGTATTACTTCAACTGAGGTTGAATTAAATTGGCGAAGGCTCGTGGCCTGAGTCCCACACTACAACAAAAAAGGTGTTTTGCGGCAATTAAAAATGGTTTTAGCGGCAATAACAATAGCTGCTATAGCTTTTACCGGCCATTGGTGTTTAGCCACTGATGTTGGGGTCGTTAAAACCTTTAGCGGTTATTGTCGCAAAAGCTGGTAAATGATATGGTTTATTGCCGCTAAAGATTATCATCTTTGACGGCAATTGTTTGCGGCAATTATAATGGTTACAAAATCTAATCTATAACGACTAATGATACTGCTTTAGCAATCATTTTTTATAGCTGCTAAATTAAAAATAATTGCCGCTAAAAGTTCACATCATTAATGGCAATTATTATGGCTACTCAATCGAGTGATTATACTTCTTTAGCATCCATTTTTATAGCTGCTAAATTCAACATAATTGTCGCTAAATGTTCGCATCTTTAACGACATTATTTTGTGGCAATTAAAATGGCCATAGTATCACTTCTGAAAACATATTAGTTTGCCATTTTAGTGACTAATATGATTAACTAAATTGTCGCTAAAAGTCAATATTTTTAACGGAAATTATAACAACTGCAATATCCTTTGAAAAATATCTTAATTTGCCCATTTATTGTCCATTTATATAGCTGGTATATCCAACTAAATTAGCGCTAAAAGTCACAAGCGCTAATAGCAATACTGTAGCCACCATTAATAATAGTTACTACATTTATCCAAAATATGACCCAAGTAAGTAAATAAATTAATATATATATATATATATATATATATATATATATATATATATATATATATATATATATATATATAATTAAATCTTAACAAATTAAAGAAAGCACCAATCAAAAATATTGATGTCACAATAACTAAACTAATATTGTTTGAACTAAATAGCTAATGTCATTATATAACTAATCCAAACGAATGATAGTCTTCAAATGATTTTTGCAACTTCTCATCATTATGAATCTTCCACCAGTTGAATTATCGAGCATCAAATTGTATGACCTGAAATAATAAAATAATTGTATCAGAAGATAAAATACAATGCGGAAAAACATCTTCAAAATTCAATCACTGTCACAATTCATAAACAAAAACACATTGCTATTAACAGAACAACAACCATCAAGTAGAATAACCATAATGTGCAAAAGAATTCAGCTAAAAACAGTCAACAAAAACTGCAGAAACATACAGATTTTACTTGCTCCCTCGAGAAGTGTTTATCTATCAAGGCCAAGTCCTGCTAAGGATAACTGAGGAACTAACCATAGAGCTTGATTCCTTTCATAACTGAGGAACTGAAATGTGCAATATGGCACTTGAAAGGAGGCATCTCCCCTAATAATTCCTTTCCACAAAAGATTTAGTTCCAGTAGGAAGATAGTATCCAAGGTAGGTATTAAAATTATGAATGAAAAAATCCTGCAGACAACACCTTGTTCCGTTGCAGTAGTTGTGGACCGGTCACTAGGACCAGATGATAGGGAAGCACTCGCTCTGGGAGAACACATGGCTGGAAAACGAAACACCAGCCTCACAATAGTCCGATTACTCCTTCAGCAAGAGGAAGACGGTAAAATAGCAACGACTGATTATTACACAATACAGAAGACTCTGGATAATGAAATGGTAAGTGAACCAAGGAGTGGCATGGCAGAAAATTATCGGGTCAATTATGTAGAAAAGATGATACGGGATGGAACAAGGACATTTGCTGTTATGCGATCAATGGAGGACGAATATGAACTAAGCATTGTTGGTAGATGACATGACACACAATATCCATTACTACTCGGCCTTTCTGATTGGGTTGAAGAGTCTGAGTTAGGGCCAGTAGGATATATGTTTGCTTTAGCAGATTCTGAAAGTATTTCCATAATATTAGTTGTGCAACAACACACTAATTGAAGACTTTATATATCAGTAGCAGAACATGCTTCTAGATTCTACTTGAAACCACTATTGAATGCTGAATAACTGTACAAAGAACAAGGCATTTCTAACTTATATAGTTTGAGGAGAACTAATTTTGGAAGTGCTTCCTTCAAAAATCAGTAAGCAGACGTGTAGCAAAAATTAGTAAGCAGACATGTGGAAGTGATGGATCGTGCATAAAAAATCCACTACACTCCCGTGGACCAACATAACATATAGGGAATCAGGCAAAGATCAAGGCAAATCCATTACTAGTTTTTTGCAGATCCATTAGGCAGAAGAACTGACATGGTTTTTTTTTTTTTGCAGGAAATCTCAATGCAGCACCCTAATAGAACAGATTCTATTTTAGAAGTGAGCAAGAGAGACTATGTAACATGCAACAATTCAAGTCCAATAGCAGTACACAATGATGGGAATACAAAGATAGAGCTAACACATTTAGGAGCTTACTATTTTATTAGTGGAGCAAAAGGGCATTGTGAGCAAGGCCAGAAACTGATAGTAGTGACCTTATCTAAGAACACATGAGGAGATTCATGGGAGCACCTGCAATTTCTCCAACAGAATTTGATGGTCCTGCTATGGCTTCTACTAGCAATTCTGCTACATTGAAGGCTAGCTTAGTTATGGCTTGTGGGTATTTAGTTGGGCAAGTACTCTCTCGGTGAAGGTACTATTCAGGCTTTTCCTAAAACTACATCTTAGCAGCTCTTTATATTCTTTTCTAATGAGGTAAATGTGTGCTTTAGGGTCGAATCCTCAAAAGAGCTTTCAGCAAGTTGAAGCTTGAGCATGTAGTGATTAGAAAAAGACAATTTAAGCAAGAAAGAAACAAGCCTACTACAGATAGCATGGAGGTTTGTGTTTCTTACCCCTGCAAGATGCTCCTTTTCTTTTATGTGTAGCACTGAGTTGTTTTCTCTGGTTGTAGTTGAATTTGACATCCTTTAAATAGTACATCGTCTTGAAACCTACAATGGAGGACGAATTGGTACAACGGGCGGGTCAGCTGGCACTGCCTCAGCTGCCCTACCTCTACCTCTAGCACGACCGCGCCCACGGCCTCTAACAGGTGGCAATGGAGGTCGTCCACCTCGTCCCGATGCTCGCGTTCTCGCCATCTACGAGAGAATAGAATATAGAAGTTCAGTTCTCAGAACAACAAGATCGCACGACAGAGTTCAAGAAAAGTGAAGTTTTCCTAAAGGTTCGCAGCCTCCCGAGGATAAGTACAGGCGTCCCCGTACCGATCCACAAGACTCTACTAACCGGCTCAAGACTCATGAGGCCTAGTAAACCTAGGCTGTGATACCAACTTGTCACGACCCCAAATCCGGTCGTGATGGCGCCCAGCACATTGCTAAGCCAGCCTGACCAATCAATAACAATAACGGAGCTAGAAGCTCTCTTTAGCTCATTTAAGCATATCAAATCACGAAGCAACATCGATACATATAATGAAAACGGGGAACCAAGTCCCATAATACACCAACTCCCATAGACCGAAGGGTCAAGAGTCATGAGCCTCTAATGAACATAAGTGTATAAAGGTTTACAAGATACCAAGTGCGGAAAGAAATGTCAATACAGAATCAAAAGACAGTAAGAAGGAATATCGGGTCCTGCGGACTCTGCAGCTACCTCGTATATCCCACAAAAGTCGCCTCGAACAGCTACCGGATCACTGCTGAGAGGTACCTGGATCTGCACACAAGGTGCGGGGAGTAAAATGAGTACTGCCAGACTCAGTGGTAATAAACAAGGGTAAGACAGCGCAGATAAGAAATCCACAATAAAACACTATGTAAAGCTGTAATCAAATACCCTGTCACAGAATCGATATCAACTGTACATGTACCAACAAGTACCAGCAAAACAGTATAACAGCTAGCAGATGTAGCTAAATGCAATGCAATGCATGATATGACCGCTACGGCGCGTAGCCCGATCCAATTTGGGTACCCGTGCTCACCTGTGGGGGTTCAGACTCCGGAGGGGCTCCTACAGCCCAAGCACAATATTACTGCGGCGTGCAGTCTGATCCAACATTTATACCGCTGCGGCGTGCAGCTCGATCCACTACCAGTCAGCTAATGTGCAAATACAGCCTCGCAGGCGCAAAAGTAGTTTTGAAAACCTTTTTATCATTTTCAGTTGGAAAGCAGTAATATCAAGTTCCAGAGATTGGAAATAGCATGATAACAGAAATAGCTATAGACTGGTAGTAACTAACATGTCAATATGATAAGACAATGATAACGATCCTCGCGGGATCCAATAACTGGCTCACGACCCACAAGTATACTCAACCACCCAAGAAGGGGGTTCAACGGCTCAAGAGTGGCCAATATCACAATATATGGTATGCAACCATCCGAGAAGGAGGTTCAACGGATCAAGGATAGCCAATTATCATAACATAGTGCCAACAAGTCGGACTAAGCCATAGTCCCCAATCACAATCGACCCCGCACTCGCAAGAGAGTACGTGTCTCGTCGCTATACAACGTCACAAAGTGGTATACCAGGGTTTCGAACCCGCTGGTCATCACCCACATCTATTACTCACCTCAATACAGCACGACGACTACTCCGCAATGCCCTTGCCATGAGAATCAAGCTCCGCACGCGTAGAATCTGATCAAACATAGTAGAAACACAACAAATTAGGCCAATGGGATGACACCCAATCAATACAACTCAATTTACATCAAAATTCCCAAAGTTTCCAAAACCCGACTTTCGGTACGCTTCTCGAAAAATCACGAAAGTCACATATTCGGAACCCTCATCTCGATACGAGTCTAAACATATAAGATTTACCAAATTCGGACTCCATTTGCCCGTTCAAAACCTTGATTTTCTAAAGTTCAAGCCTAGGGCTAAATCCTCCATAAATTACCCCAAATTCCTCCATTATCATGATATAATTGTATAATATTACCAATACTAATCATAGTATAAGTCCATAGTTGATTACATGATGATTTCCCTTGAGTTTCTCTTCAAAATCGCCCAAATCGCCTCCTTAAGCCGAAACCCAGATGTGTGAAATGTTTTCTGAAATTTTCTAACTTCTGATACACTTAACTCACTGCGATTTTTGCTTCTGCGGACCATTTTCCGCCCCTGCGGAACCGCTTCTGCGACCAATTGGTCGCTTATGCGAACCCAGGCCTATTTGGCCATTTCTGCACCTGCGATCCAAGGACCGCTCCTACGGGTCCGCTTCTGCGGAATTCCCTCCGCCTCTGCGGTCTTTCCACTTCTGCGGACAGGAGTTCGCTCCTGCGGACTCGCCTATGCGATCACCAATCCGCTGCTGCGGACTTCTCCATCACGCCTCCAGACCGCTTCTGCGATCGCACTCTCGCACCAGCGAAGCCGCCCCTGCGGGCCAGGCTCTGCTTCAGCGGTAGCCTCCGCTTCTGCGCCTTCTTGTCCGCTCCTGCGAACTCGCTCCTGCGCTCCCATTTCCGCAGGAGCGAAAACAATATAACAGAATCACAAACCTGCAATGTTTCCATGTTTTCTCCCGTTTAGCCATCCGAAAGCACCCCGAGGCCCCCGGGACCTCATCCAAACACACCAACACATCCTAATACCTTATTCGAACTTGTTCCAATCCTCAAACCACGTCTAATAACATCAAAACCCATAATTCACATCGAATTCAAGCCTAAATTCCTTAAAACATTTCGAATTACACAATTAATCAAAAACCTGACTAAACGACGTCTGAATGACCTGAAATTTTGCGGACATATCCAAAATCACATAACGAAGCTACAGGAATTGTCGGAATTCCATTCCGACCCCCGGATCAAAATCTCACTAACCATTCGGATTTCGCCAAAATTCAACCTTAGCCAATTCGAGCCTATTTCTACACCAGACCTCCAAATTCAATTCCAATTGCTCCCCTAAGTCACAAATTACCTCCCGGAACTAACCAAATCATCAGAATCCAATTCCGAACCCTCTAACCAAATTGTCAACCTTAGGTTGACTTTCCACATTCATGTTTCCCTCAAAAAGGCTATATGCCTCATTTTCAAACCAAATCACTCCTAACTCACCCGATAAACCCTAACACAGATATAAAAGCATAAAACATGAAATTACAATATAACGGGGTGGTAATTCTCGTGACGACGGGTCGGGTCGTCACACTCTACCTTTGGTTACATCAATCCAATAACACTTAAATAAGAAAACCTTAAATTTTTCATAGTAGTTTAACTCCACAATATCATTTAATCTGCCATAATATGTGATATTTGCAGATTTTGGAGCATTATCACTTGTGCTTGCATAACTTTGAGTCTTTGAAACGACCATAACACCACTATTTTGTGTCACCTTGAACTCCTCACTTTGTTTCGTTCGGAATCGATAGCCATTATTTACATCAAACGCACTAAATCTTTTTGCAATGTAACTCGGCCCTCGTGCAAGAACTTTAACATTCTTTAAGATGTTAGATGTAGCTTCCAACTCCTTTACATAACCAAATAAAAGATTCAACTATAAATGTGGATATTTGTGCGAGGACAATAATTAATGTAACCAATGACTTAGTCCTACAATTTTCTTGCTCTTTGAACCACTCATGGAGTGTATTAAAATGAACACGGCCAAGTTGATGTTGTGTCAATCGACGCTTACGATGTGCTCTTTTGATTTCAGAAATATGTTCCCTATTCACGTAACTCGCATATATAAATTTGGTTATCAAATAAGTAACATACATATATTAAATAATAGATATAACACTTACTTTTTATAATTCTCAATGACTTCTGACTCACAATTGAAAAACACATGCCGATGTGCTTGCAACCATGCTTTCTCATCCAACTTAAATACATATACTCTACCGTATCACTCCCCAACAGTAGGAAAAAGACATTCTTTTTACTCGTCTCATGCTCAATATCATCATTGCATTTTCTTGAACAATAAGACCTTAAATCTCCACCCTCCAAATATCATGAGCAAAATCCCGTACACTTATTTGCTATGTATGCTTCTGCTATTGAACCTTCTGGAGATGCACGATTACGAACATATGATTTTAAATTACCCAAAAACCTATGGAACAAAGTAATATTAAACTTGATATTAGAATATTCAACAACTAAAGACATAAGATAAAGATTCAGTGATATTATTCATACCTCTCAATTGGGTACATCCAACGGTAATGAACGGGTCCCGCGTGTTTAGCCTCAGTTGCCAAGTGAATTATCAAGTGTATCATAACAGTAAAGAAACTTGGGAGGAAGAGTTTCTTCATAGTAGCCAATATTTCTGGAATTTTTTCTTCAAGTAACTTTAACTCTTCTAGTTTTATCTCTTTGCTACACAGAACACGAAAGAATGTGCATAGTTCAATTAAAATTGAACTAACTCTTTTATCTACTGATCTCGGCAAGGCAAGAGGAAGAAGTTCTTGCATTAAAACACGACAATCATGAGTTTTTAGCCCAGATATCTTTCGTTTGCGAAAGCAACATGAGATATTAGACGCATAGCCATTTGGAAACTTGACATTTCGCAGTACTTCATAAAATAACTCCTTTTCCATCGGAGACATTGTAAAAAAAGTAGGAGGAAGATATGATCTACCACTAGCTCGGACCTGAGGCCATAAGCTTGGTCTTATTTTTATCTCCTTCAAGTCTAATCGAGCCTCTAAGTTGTCTTTAGACTTTTTACCAAGATCCAATAATGTATAAACTATGTTATCACACACGTTCTTTTCTATGTGCATCACATCAAGATTATGGCGCACCAAGTTAAATTTCCAATAAGGAAGAATAAAAAAAATACTTCTCTTTTTCCATGTGTTTTTCATCACCCCAGTTACCGCTTCACTTGACTGGCCAAGAGTAAATTTTATATCTTTAACATGATTCAGCACTACTGTACCAGTTACTAGGCAAGGTGCAGATCTTGTTTCTTTAGTCCCATCAAATGATTTTGTATCATTCCAATATTTGTGTCCTGACTTCAAGAAGCGGTGATGCCCCAAATAACAAAACTTTCTGCCATGTTTAAGCCTTCTAGATTGAGTTTTTATATTACAAGACGGTCATGAAACTCTACCATAAGTGCACCATCCAGAGAGAGTACCATATGCTGGAAAATCATTTGTTGTCCACATGAGAGCTGCTCGCATTTGGAATATCTCCTTAGTGGATGCATCATGCGTCTCTACACCAACATCCCATAATTCATTTAACTCTTCTATTAGAGGTTGCAAAAAGACATCAGTATTATTTCCAGGCGCTTTTGGTCCAGGAATAAGTAAGGACAAAATGAAAAACTCTTGTTTCATGCACATCCATGGTGGAATATTATATGGTATTAAAATCACTGGCCATGTACTGTGAACAATTCGCATTGTGTCAAATGGATTAAACCCATCAGAAGCTAATCCTAGGCGCACAATGCGAGGGTCTCCAGCAAATTCAGGATATTTATTATCAAAATTTTTCCAAGATTCAGAATCTACAGGATGCCGTAGAACTCCATATTTGTTGCGCTCTTCATGATGCCATCACATTGCTTTGGAAGTTTCTGATGACATAAATAGTCTCTGTAGCCTCGGTTTTAAAGGAAAATATCTTAGGACCTTAGCTGGAATTTTTCTAGCATCATTTTTCCATTTAGAAGCCCCACAAACTTTGCATTCATTGATATTCTTATTAGCAAACGCTTCCCTAAAAAGCATGCAATCATTGGGACAAGCATGGATTTTTTCATACTTTAAGCCCTAGCCTTCAACTATCTTTTTGGTCTCATATAAAGAAGGAGGCAATTTTTCCCCTTCAGGCAGCACATCCTTCAATAGTCCAAGTAAAGCATTAAAAGATTCATTTGACCACTTGAACATGCACTTTGTACGATACATATGTAGCAATAATGACAGTTTGCTAAACTTCTTACATCCTGGATATAGTTCTTCATTTGCATCCTTTATGAGCCGTTCAAACTTATCCACCTCTACATGAGGTTGATTTCCAGATGGATGAGCAATGTTATCTTGTATGTTATTGTGACGACCCAAAGGGGCCATCACATATTTTCTTCATCTGTTCTGTGCTTCCGAGTCCTTGAAAACCTCATTTTATAATGCTTTGATTTGCGTGCATAGTCCGGGCGTGTTGCCAGAAAATTTTTATGTGAAAATATGTGAATTCTAGGGAAAATTTGAAGAAATTTGATATTAATATTGATATGGTTGACTTCGGTCAACATGTTTGGTAAACGGACCCGGACCCAAGATCGGACGGTTCCGGAAGGTCCGTAGGAAAATATGGGACTCGGGCATACGTCCGGAGTCGAATTCTGAGGCCTAGAGCCCAAGATATGAATTTTTCTGTTAAATTATTTTTGCTGAAATTATTAAATGAAAATTGATTAAAAGACATGGTATCGGGCTCGTATTTTGGTTCCGACGCCCGGTACAAGTCTTAAATATTATTTAAGTACTTCCTGCAAAGTTTGACGTCATTTGAATGCCGTTTGATGTGTTTTGAACCACGAGTTCCAAATTTGAAAGTTATGAAGTTTAAAAGAAGAAATCATGAATTTGAGGCTTGATTCTATGAAAACGATGTTATATTGGCGATTTGATCGCACGAGCAAGTTCGTATTATGTTTTGAGGTTGTGTGCATGTTTGGTTTGGAGCCCGAGGGCTCGGGTAAAGATTTAATAGGCCGTTAGAGCAGATTTTGAAAAATAGCTGGTATTTTTCCCCAGCTGATATCTTCGCAATTGCGAAGAATTACTCGTAATTGTGAAAGTCCCCAGAAACAGCCCAGGTTCGCAAAAACGAACAATAATTCGCAAATGCGAAGAGGCCCAGGAAAGGCCTTGGTTCGCAAATGCAAACAAGACCTTGCAATTGCGATGCTGCCCAGGAAATCCTTAACTTCGCAAATGCGAAGGAAATATCGGAAATGCGATGATGGCAAGGAAGGAACATGTTCGCAAATGCGAACCATTTTCTCGCAAATGCGAGCTCTGCAGTCAGGACCTGCTATGTTCGTAATTGCGAACAAATGTTCGCAATTCCCATATCTGCAGCTGTGTAATCTGATACTTAAAAGAATTTTAAACCCTTTTTTACCATTCTTTCAAAACCCAACACACCACACACGATTCTCCAAGAGCAATATCACTCCAAATCACTTGTGAGTCAATTTTTACTTAACTCTTTCAATTCCTAACATCATTAAACATGTTTTCCATGAGAAATCAAAGGTTTTTATGGTTGAAATTGTTGTTTTTGGGTAGAACCTAGGTTTTTTATAAATTGGGGAATTCGACTTCGATTTGAGGTCCGATTTCAAAACAAATCATATAATTGAACTCGTGAGGGAATGGGTAACCGGATTTTGGTCCGAACCCTGAGTTTCGACCACGTGGGACCGGGGGCATTTTGGAAAATTTTGGGTAAAACTTAGAGAAAACCATTTTTATGCATCCAAACCAATTTATATAGAATTTATTAAAATAATTGAACCAATTGTGATTTGATTTGAGCAAGTTGAAGGTTGAAATTCGAGGTAAAGCGATAGTTGAAGGTTAATTGGACTTCAAGGCTTGAGGTAAGTGTTTGATCTATCCTAGCTTGAGGGAATATGATTGAATGTGCTAATTGCTATGTGATCGAGTGCGGTGTATAGGCTGTGGTGACGAGCATCTATACACTAGCGTCTAGCATGATCGTAAGTCATTTGTTGACATATATTGTGAGTTAATGTGGGATGTTTTTAAGTCATATTCTTGAACCCTTTCCGAGTTGCGAAGTTGATTATTGTTTCCCTTGCCGGGACTTTACTGTGATGATTATTGTTTCCCTTGCCAGGACGGTTTATATTATTTGTTTCTTTCTTTTGCCCTTAACTGTGATTGTTATTTGGGTGAAGAAGAGTGATAATGCACGAAGGGTGATGCCGTGCCATTTTTACTTATGTTCGCACGAATGATCATTCCGTGCCTTGTTTTACTGATTATGCACAAAGGATCATTCCATGCCATGTTTATGATTATGCACGAAAGAACATTCCGTGCCGTTGTTATTTAAACCATGCGCGAAGGATCATGCCGTGTCATGGATGTGAGGATGAGAGTAAAAGCACGAAGGGTGATGCCGTGCACTTTTATTTGCATTATTTGGTGAGGATGAGAGTAAAAGCACGAAGGGTTATGCCGTGCACTTTTATTTGATTATTTGGTGAGGATGAGAGTAAAAGCACGAAGGGTGATGCCGTGCAACTATTAAATTTCTTGTTTTGGCAATAGCAGTTTTTATTACACTCTGATTCTCTTTACTGATTTATTATGTGTTACTGATTGTGTTCCCCCAGCATGATACCTCCTTTGTTAGTTGTGTATTCGATAATTCTGTTATTTTGTGGTATATAAGTTATATAGAACTGCACAGGTTTATGTGAGTGTCTGGTCCTAGGCTTGTCACTACTTCATCGGGATAGGCCATGCACTTACCAGCACATGGGGTTGGATTGTGCTGATACTGCACTTCTGTGCATTTTTGCACAGGTCCAGGTTTTGAGCAGGAGTAGCAGCAGTAGAGTACTAGTGGGATTTATGTGATTCCGAGACCGAGGTAGCTTGCAGGCATCCGCAGGCCCGTCGTCTCCTCTAATTATTTTGTTATTGCTGTGGTCTCATTGTTCCGAGACACACGGTTATTATTATTTATTTTATTTTAGACCATTATGTGTAGTTTTTCCTTAGTAGTTTGTGAGTTTGTGACTCCACATCTTGGGTAGAGGATTTGTGTCAGTTGCTTTACACTACTATTCATATTTATTCGAAAGACTTCCGCATTTAAAGATTTGAGTATTATTTCTTACTATTAAATATGAGAACATAAATGATGGTATGAACGGGAAAACGGTGAATCAATTGGCTTGCCTAGCTACCACGAGTAAGCGCCATCACGACCCCGATGATGGGGGAAAATCCGGGTCGTGGCAGTTATGATCTACATCACCACTTTCACTAATGAACTCTGTAAAGCCTCCAAAGGCATCATGTATCATTCATGTCATATCATCGCCCCTTAGAGTTGACTGGCTTCGATCGTTTATTTGAGCATTGCTGACCTCTTTAAAGGCTCACCATGACAAAACCAAGTATCATATGATGGCATAATACTATTAATCACAAGATGATCATATGCTGTAGCTCGATTAACTTGATGGATAAGCACACACTTCATACAATGACATAGAATTTGTTCCCCATCTTGTCTTATTGAAAAGGCATGGTTTATAAAATCTTCTACTCCATCCAAATATTCCTTACTAACTCTATCGCAATGCATTCATCTTTTATTTCTAGGATTGTCCATGATATTCAAGATATTCGTTTCTTTTCTACACTCACTGCAATAGCTAAACATTTGTTAGTAAAAAGAGGGAATTATTCAAAATAAGTAAAATAACCATCCTATTTTTATGTAATTCCATAACTCAAAGATTATTGTACAACAAACAATTTGGGATCAATGCAGGCATTGTTTAAAGTAGGCCAGTAACAATAGGCCAACTATAGCAGCAAATAGTAGTACTAGCCAGTCAAAGATCAAGCCTGCATATGTACACATACATCAGAATTCAGAACAATCAATTATATGTCAAACTAAGTCTAGTCTATTTACAGTTATCAATTTCATCTATTCTGCAATCCTAAACTAGAAAATTATAGGTACTTTCACCACTTGGTGGCTCTATTTACCTCAAGAAGACTAGAAATATATCTTGACAATTCTTCAGATCCAATACTAAGTCCAAACTACCAGCTTCTATGTCTAAACTATACAACGCACCATATCTCTAGCTGATAAAAGTGGAACTGATATCTACATTACATGCATTTGTCATGTAACGCAGTAGCATTTCAAAATCTCCTACTCATTATCCTAACACTGAATCACAAGCTACACAAGAAACAATTCTCCATCCCTTTAAAGGCTCACCATGATAAGTATAACAGAAAATATATAGAGAAATACATCTTGACTAATGGTAGATTCAACAAAAACATCAATATGCATCGACGACACTTAAAAATTATGAACAATGTAGAGAATAACAGACAACATATAGAGAAATTAATATCTCGACTAGTGATAGATTCAATGAAAACATCAATATGTATCAGCGACATTTACAAAATTTCTGAATAATTACAAGAAGAGCAGAAAACAGAGGAACAAAATCAGAAAACAGTCAAAGAATAGAGGAGGACTAAACACAATCATCGCACGTGAATTTACAGCAATCTTATATGACAAAAGACTTGCATAATCGAGCAACACAATCCTAATCAAGCAGCACAATCGCATCTGCTGGGTGAAAAAACAAAAATACCTGGGGAAGAAGAGCAGTTATCTGGGGAAGAAACTGGCCGGAAAATCGTTAATCTAGCCGGGGAAGAACAAAGTATCCAGTTCAATGAAACACCAAAAATCACCTAAACCTATATGTAAACTCTGTAAAATAAATCTAGTTCAATGTAGGAAAATAGAAGAAATCCGTATCCTATTCCATGTAGGAAATTCGTGTCCCCTTCAATTATGGAATATGTTTTTCTATTTTTTCTAATTGGAGGGAATAGATTAATTTTTGTGGAGGGAAAGTTTTATTTTTAGCAGGGAGGGAACGCGCGTTTATAAAAGTTTAAAAAAATATTATAAATTGTTGTTTATTGTGCACGGTTAATAGATTAATTGTTTTTAATGGCAATTTATTTTAATTGCTGGTAAAAGGTTAATTTTTTGGGGCCAATGGTCATTTGCCGCATATATTTTAGCTTATAGAATATATTAGCGGCAATAGACTTATTGCCGCTAAATAATTGCCGCCAAATACCCTTTTTATAGTAGTGCCAGTTCAACCGTAGTTGAACTTTGTTGATTCTTTTGAGTCGAGGGCTCATAGCCCGAGTATTACTTCAACTGAGGTTGAATTAAATTGGCGAGGGCTCGTGGCCTGAGTCCCAGTTCAACCGTAGTTGAAATTTATTGATTCTTTGGAGTCGAGGGTTCATAGCCCGAGTATAGACGAAATGAATCAGGTTTGCTTTGATTGGGTTTTTAATCCTTCGTTCAATGTTTTCCCTTTGTTTATGACTTAAAGAAAAACTACGTGATCTTTCTATGAAATTCTCATAGACGACGCCAAATTGTTCGACTCAAAATGTTTACAAGCATTTATGAATTCAAGACAATCAATAACAATGAAGGGCCAATCATAGCAAGTCGTAACATATCTGAAATCTAACAAGGAGAGATAATAGAAATAATTGTATGGACGGTAGAAAATATTGGTGATCTTTATTCATGATAATAGGTTAATTTGCCTCTCCATGAAGAGGTTCATATCTTACAATCATATTTTGAGAGATCTACCGTTATTCTGTTCTTTGTCTTGGGTTCTCACTCTGTGTTTACTCTGTATTTCTTAGGGCCCCCATGGGGAGAGAGTGGAACCCTTTTTCTAATTTTTGCCTTTGTATTTATAGACGTTTGCTGTAAGGGTTGACTTTCTTGGAGATCGAACCCACGTTAGGGGGTTATTTCTGACGTATCCGGAAAGTATCGACCCCGGCTAAGGCTTTGGGCGGATACAGATAGTATTCTTGGTCGAGGCGATCTTGGCGCCTGTTATGTTTATACTAGTTGAAAGGAGCGGTCAATCTGATTGATTGTCGTGGGGTTGAATTATGACCCATACAATATGAGATGTGTGTTTTTGTGGGAGAAGAGGGAAAAATGTATAGAAGAATAGAGAGAAGAGCCAATGAGAGGAGATATATGCTAATTGGGTGTCACGACCCGGATTTCCCACCATCGGGAGTCATGATGGCGCCTACTAGTGGAAGCTAGGCAAGCCAACTGTTACTCACATTATTCATTAGTTACAACCCTCTTCTTAAGACTTTAAATAAAATCATGTAATTACAGAGGAATAATTAAACTTAGCGGAAGACTTAGTCAATTTTATCAAATATGATACAGAAAACCCAAACATGATACACTACCCAAGACTGGTGTCACAATACTCACGAACTTCTAAGAATAATACACATAATCGTCTGAAAGAAATATAAGCCGTTTAACTCGAATACATGAGATAACAGAATGAAATACATAGATAGAGGAGACAACGGGTCTTGCGGACCCCTGCAAGGCTACCTCGAAGTCTTAGTAGTCGGAATATCCACAATCGTGCTACTGCCGTTTCTGTTGTCAGTAACCTGTATCTGCGCAAAAAGAGCGCAAAGTGTAGTATCAGCACAACCGACCCCATGTAATGGTAAGTGTCTGGCCTATCCCGGCGAAGTAGTGACGAGACTAGGACCAGTCACCCACATAAACCTGTACAGTTGAGATATATATATACATATGCAACAGCAGGAAAAACGTTATCGAACGTTTATAAGGAAAGAATCTGCTCTGAAATAACAATCAATAAATCACAATATCTGGAGTAATCTGATCAATGGAACAAAACTTACTTTTATGTCTCAATTCATTTTTTATTTCATATTTTGTGGTAGGCGTACCACTCGCTCCCAAATTTAACAATAGGCTACCGGCAACTATGGCCAATGCCAAGGTTTAAATCATTTTGTGGTCGGCATGCCACATGATCCCATTTCTTATCATATAAGTGGTTAGCGTGCCACACGATCCCAACTCTTCAATATGAAAGTGGTCGGCATGCCACACGATCCCAATTCTTTAATATGTAAGTGGTCGGCGTGCCACACGATCCCAATTCTTTAATAATATATATTGCCGGCATTAAGCCAATAATCTCTAATCAACAGTGAATGTATAAAGGTATTACCGGTATTAAACCAATAATCTTCACTTCAACAATATTTATATTACCGGTGTAAAATCAATAATTGACAGTAAATCAACGATATTTCTCCATTACGTGTGTAACACCAATAACTCTTAATCAACAATTTATATGTAATTTTACCGGCATAAAACCAATAAATGATAATGAACCTACAATTTATCTCTGTTACAGGTATAACACCAATAACTTTTAATCAACAATTCATACATAACTCAGTTCCTATTTCCTCAAGCTAGGATAGAATAAACACTTACCTCGAATGTTTACGAATAACTCAATCCGTAGCAATGCCTTTTCCTTTCAAATTTTGCTCCAATCCAATCGTATCTATACAAAATTGACTTAATATCATCAATTCTACTTAACAAACTAGTTCATATGGCTAAATGTAATTTTTACAACATTCTGCCCAGAATAGTAAAAATTGACCCCGGGCCCACATGCTCGAAACTCGAGTTTCGAACAAAAATAAATTCACCCAATCATCCACGAGTTCAAATATACAATTTGTTCTTAAGTTCGACCCCAAAACGAGGTCTAGATCGCAAATTCTTTGAAAACCCTTACAATACTCAATTCTCTAATTTTTTGACCCATTTACACCTATTTAGGCTTAGGAATTCAAATAATATTGATGGAAAATGAAGAAAACGAGTCAAGAATCACTTACCCAAGAAGTTTGATGAAGAATTGCTCAAAAATCGCCCAACGAGCTGTGGAGAAGAGAGTATTTGAGAAATGGGATTTTTATCCCGTTTCTGTTATGTTTTCAGACTTAAAATCACTGCGCAACACTTTGTTCATCGCATTCGCGACAGCCCGGTCGCGTTCGCGATGAAGGAAAAATGATACGCATCATGTTTGTATGGGGCGAGTCGCGAACGCGAAGAGTAAATTCTGGGGCTTCAATTTTGGCCTACGCGAACGCGGGCTCAGCCACGCGAACGCGTAGAGGAAATGGTTGACTTCAAATTTTATGCTACACAAATGCGAGAAGGCGTCCACGATCGCAATGAAGGGAAATGGCTGGGCATCGCGAATGCGACCAAGAAGATGCGAATGCGATGAAGAATGTTTGCTACAGATTTTCTGTTGTTTTTCTAAGTTTAAAATCATCCCGATGCCTATCCGAAACTCACCCGAGCCCTCGGGGATTCAAACCAATCGAGGCAACTATAAATGAGGTTGCTCGAAATGATTAAGAAAACAAGTGATGAACCTTTGGGTCGTCACATTCTCCACCTCTAAAACAACCGTTCGTCCTCCAACGGACAAAAAAAAAGAAGTATCTGAGTCATGGAATAAATGAGGATATCGGCTCCTCATGTCAGGCTCGGACTCCCAGGTCGATGCCTCAGGAGGCTGTCCCCTCCACTGAACTCGCACAGAAGGAAAATTCTTCGACCTCAACTGTCAAAACGGCCAATCCAGAATAGCTACCGGCTCCTCCTCATAGGATAGATCTTTTTCCAATTGGACAGTGCTGAAATCTAACACGTGCGATGGATCGCTGTGATATTTTTGGAGCATGGATAGATGAAACACTGGATGTACAACTGATAAGCTAGGTGGCAAGGCAAGCTTATATGCCACCTCTCCCACACAATCAAAAATCTCAAATGGGCCAATAAACCTAGGGCTAAATTTGCCCTTCTTTCCAAATCTCATCACGCCCTTCATATGCGACACTCAGAGGAATACTCGCTCCCCAACCATGAAAGCTATATTTTGAACCTTGCGATCTGCATAGCTCTTTTGCCTAGACTGAGCTGTGCGAAGCCTATCTTGAATAATCTTGACCTTATCTAAGGCCTCCTAAACTAAATCCGTACCCAATAACCGAGCTTCTCCGGGTTCAAACCATCCAACCGGAGAATGACACTGCCTACCATACAATGTTTCATAAGGAGCCATCTGGATGCTCGATTGATAACTATTATTATAAGCAAACTCTGTCAAAGACAGGAATTGATCCCACGAACCTCCAAAATCAATAACACATGCTCGAAACATATCTTCCAGTATCTGAATAGTCCTTTCGGACTAACCATCCGTCTGGGGGTGAAAGGTTGTACTTAGCTGAACTTGCGTGCCCAACTCTCGTTGAACCGCCTTCTAGAAATGTGAGGTAAACTGTGCACCTCGATCTGAAGTAATAAAGATAGGAACACCATGAAGGCAAACGATCTCCCTAATATAAATCCTAGCTAACCTCTCGGATGAATAGGTAGTGGCAATCGGAATAAAATGATCTAACTTGGTCAGCCTATCAACAATCACCCAAACAGCATCAAACTTCTTTCGAGTCATCGGAAGTCCAGAAATGAAGTCCATCGTGATTCGCTCCCACTTCCATTCAGGAAGTTCAATTCTCTGAAATAAACCGCCAGGTCTCTGATGTTCATATTTAACCTGCTGACAATTAAGGCACCGTGCCACATATGCCATAATATACTTTTTTATTTACGCCACCAATAATGTTGCCGTAAATCTTGATACATCGTTGCTGCGCCTGGATGAATAGAATATCGCAAACTGTGAGCTTCTTCTAGAATCAATTCTCTAAGCCCATCAACATTTGGCACACAAATGCGCCCTTGCATCCTCAGAATTCCATCAGCATCTAAGGTGACATGTTTAGCACCTCCTCGCTTAACCGTGCCTCTAAGGTCACATAAATAAGAATCATTATATTGTTGATCGCGGATACGCTCCAATAATGAAGAGCGAGCGATTGAGCAAGCTAGTACTCAACTAGGCTCGGAAATATCCAACCTCACAAATCAGTTGGCTAAGGACTGAACATCCAAAGCAAGCGGCCTCTGATCGACTGGAATGTAAGCAAGACTGCCCATACTGGCTGACTTCCTAGTCAAAGCGTCGGCCACCACGTTTGCTTTTCTCGGATGATATAAAATGGTGACATCATAATCTTTCAGCAATTCTAGCCACCTTCTCTGCCTCAAATTTAACTCTTTCTGTTTAAACAAATATTGAAGACTCTTATGATCGGTGTATACTTCACATGCCACACCATACAAATAATGCCTCCAGATCTTCAATGCGTGAATAATCGCCGCCAATTCTAGATCATGCACTAGATAGGTCTTTTCATGAATCTTCAACTGCCTCGAAGCATAGGCAATAACCTTGGCATCCTGCATTAACACTGCACCAAGCCCAATACGGGAAGTATCACAATAAACAGTATAAGGTCCCGTACCTGTGGGTAAAACCAATACCGGTGCTGTGGTCAAGGCTGTCTTGAGCTTTTGAAAGCTTGCCTCACATTCATCTGACCATTCAAATTGAACACCTTTCTATGTCAATCTGGTCAATAGGGTTGCAATAGATGAAAACCCCTCCACGAATCGCCGATAATAACCCGCTAATCCCAAGAAACTCCAAATTTTTGTGGCTGATGTCGGTCTAGGCCAGTTCTTGACTGCCTCAATCTTCTTCGGATCAACCTTAACACCTGCTTCCGTCACAATATGACCCAGGAATGCAACTGAACTTAGCCAAAATTCACACTTTGAAAATTTTGCATATAGTTGGCTATTTTTCAGAGTCTGCAAGGCCACTCTAAGATGTTGCACATGCTCCTCCTGACTGCGGGAATATATTAATATGTCATCAATGAAGACTATTACAAACAAGTCTAAATAGGGCCGGAACACCCGATTCATCAATTCCATAAAAGTTATTGGGGCATTTGTCAACCCAAAAGACATGACCAAAAATTCATAATGTCTGTACCGAGTGTGGAATGTTGTCTTAGGGACATCAGATGCCCTAATCTTCAGCTGGTGATAGCCAGATCTCAAATCTATCTTCAAAAATACCTTATCACCCTGAAGCTGGTCAAATAAATCATCAATTCGCGGAAGTGGATATTTATTTTTGATAGTCACCTTGTTCAACTGCCGATAGTCAATGCACATTCTCATCGAACCATCTTTCTTCTTTACAAATAATACCGGTGGACCCCATGGCGAAACACTAGGTCTAATGAAACCCTTTTCAAGTAAATCCTACAACTGCTCCTTCAATTCTTTTAACTCTGGCGGAGCCATACGATATGGGGGAATAGAAATGGGCTGAGTGCCCGGAGCCAAGTCAATGCAAAAATCAATGTCTCTGTCGGGCGGCATACCTGGCAAGTCTAAAGGAAATACTTCAGGAAATTCCCGAACCACAGGCACAGAGTCAATAGAAGGAACCTCAGCACTAGAATCACGGACATAGGCTAAATAAGCCAAATATCCCTTTCCAACCATACGCTGAGCTTTAACATAAGAAATAACAATGCAACTAGTATGACCTGAAATTCCTTTCCACTCTATACGAGGCAAATTCGGCAGAGCTCAAGTCATAGTCTTGGCATGGCAATATAAAATAGCATGATATGGAGATAGCCAGTCCATGCTTAATATAATATCAAAGTCCACAATATTTAGGAGTAATAAATCAGCACGGGTTTCAAGACCCTCAATCACAACAATACATGACCGATGAACTCGATCAACCACAATAGAATTACCTACTGGTGTAGACACATGAACAGGAACACCCAGTAGTTCACTAGGCAGAAACAAGTACGGTGCAAAATAGGAGGACACGTACGAATATGTAGACCCAAGGTCTAATAAAGCCGATGTCTTTCTATCACAAACCAAAATAGTACCTGTAATTACGACATCTGACGACTCAGCCTCTGGTCTGGCAGGAAGTGCATAACATCGGGGCTGGGCCCCGCCAACCTGAGCAGTATCTTTGGGACGATCAACTGCTGGCTGGTCTCTACCTCTATCGGTTTGAGCTCCACCTCTATGACCTCTGCCTCCACCTCTATGTCCTCTACCCCCGCCTCTAGCTAGCTGGGCAGGTGTGGGGGAACATGGGCCTGAACCATAGCACGATAACCCTGCTGCTGAGAGCTTTCAGAAGCTCGAGGGCCATACTTTGCAATGTGCCTAAGATTGTCGCACGTAAAACAAGCCCTTGGCTACTGAGAATAGCGAAGTGGTGGTGCACTGATAGGCTGCTGATCAGAATAGCGTGGCTGATAATTACGACCACTAGAAACATCGTGAGAAACCTGAAGAGCTGACTGATAAGGCCTAGGAGAATGGCCTCTACCATGAGAATCTCCACCTCCGGACGAGGTACCACTGAATCTACCCGAATTACGGGGTCTCTTATCCGATCCATGACCTGCTCCCTGTGATAGAGCCATCTCGATCCGGCGGGCTGCATTAGCCGCCTCCTGAAAAGTGATTTCAGTTCCTGCCCCCAAAGCCATCTGTAGTCGAATTGGCTGATTCAAGCCATCAATAAATCTTCTCACCCTTTCCCGATCTATGGGAAGTATGACAATGGCATGACGAGCCAGGTCCACGAACCTAGTCTCGTACTGTGTGACAGACATAGAACCCTGATGAAGATGCTCAAATTGCCTGCGCAGAGCCTCCCTCTGAGTTGCTGGGAGGAACTTTTCCAAGAACAACTCTGCAAATTGTCCCCAAGTTAAAGATATTGATCCTGCTAGCCTGGATAGACAATAATCTCTCCACCAAGTCTTGGCAGAACCAGATAATTGAAAAGTAGCAAAATCCACACCATTAGTCTCCACAATGCCCATACTACGGAGAACCTCATGGTAGCTATATAGGAAATCCTGGGGATCCTCTGAAGGAGTGCCACTGTAGGTGGTAGTGAACAGCTTGGTAAACCTGTCCAACCTCCATAATGCATCAGTAGACATAGCTGTACCATGACTAGCCTGAGTCACTACTATAGGCTGAACTGCGTCAGCTGGCTGAATCAAAAGAACCCGAGCCCGGGGAATTACTGGCTCTAGAGTGCACGTAGCAGGAATCTGATTACCTCCTCCAGCTTGAGAAGTGGCTGGTGATACTGGCAGTAAACCTGCTCTGGTGATATTGTCCATAAAACCTGCTATCCGGACTAGAGCATCCTGAAGATCCGGTGTAAACATAACCCCTCCTGGGACCTGAGCTGGGCCCACTGGAACTGCTGGGGATGGAACCTCCTCCTCGATATGAACCTGAGGTTCTGCCACTTGTGCTGCTGCTCGGGGCTGAGCTCTGATCCTACCTCGGCCTTTAGGACGGCCTCGACCTCGGCCTCTGCCCCTAGCGGGAGCTGCCGCTGCTGGGACCTCGGGCTGCTGGTCAGTAGATGAGGATGCACGTGTTCTTTCCATCTGTGGAAGAACAGAGTATAAATTCAATTAACGTTTGAAAGATCAAAGTCGCACGACTGGAAAGAATAAAGGGAAGATTTTCCTAACTCTGTAGCCTCTAGCGATAAATACAGACATCTCCGTACCGATCCCTCAGACTCTACTAAGGTTGTTCGTGAGTTGTGAGACCTGTGCAACCTAGTGCTCTGATACCAACTTGTCACCACCCGGATTTCCCACCATCGGGAGTCATGATGGCGCCTACTAGTGGAAGCTAGGCAAGCAAACTGTTACTTACATTTTTCATTAGTTACAACTCTCTTCTTAAGACTTTAAATAAAATCATGTAATTACAGCGAAATAATTAAACTTAGCGGAAGACTTAGTCCATTTTATCAAATATGATACAGAAAACCCAAACATGATACACTACCCAAGACAGGTGTCACAATACTTACGAACTTCTAAGAATAATACACATAATCGTCTGAAAGAAGTATAAGTTGTTTATCTTGAATACATGAGATAACAGAATGAAATACATAGATAGAGGACACAACGGGTCCTGTGGACGCCTGCAAGGCTACCTCGAAGTCTCAATAGTCGGAATATCCACAATCGTGCTACTGCCGCTGCTGCTGTCTGTAACCTGTATATGCACAAAAAAGAGCGCAGAGTGTAGTATCAGCATAACCGACCCCATGTGCTGGTAAGTGCCTGGCCTATCCCGGCGAAGTAGTGACGAGACTAGGACCAGTCACCCACATAAACCTGTACAGTTGAGATATATATATACATATGCAACAGCAGGAAAAACGTTATCGAACGTTTATAAGGAAAGAATCTGCTCTGAAATAACAATCAATAAATCACAATATCCGGAGTAATCTGATCAACGGAACAAAACTTACTTTCATGCTCAATTCATTTTTCATTTCACATCTTGTGGTAGGCGTACAACTCGCTCCCAAATTTAACAATAGGCTACCGGCAACTATGGTCAATGCCAAGGTTCAAATCACTTTGTGGTCGGCGTGTCATACGATCCCATTTCTTATCATATAAATGGTCAGCGCACCACACGATCCCAACTCTTCAATATGAAAGTAGTTGGCGTGCCACACGATCCCAATTCTTTAATATATAAGTGGTCGATGCACCACACGATCCCAATTCTTTAATAATGTATATTACCGGTATTAAGCCAATAATCTCTAATCAACAGTGAATGTATAAAAGTATTACCGGTATTAAACCAATAATCTTCACTTCAACAATATTTATATTACCGGTGTAAAACCAATAATTGACAGTAAATCAACAATATATCTCCGTTACCGATGTAACACCAATAACTCTTAATCAACAATTTATATGTAATTTTACCGGCATAAAACCAATAAATGATAATGAACCTACAATTTATCTCTGTTACCGGATCAATAACTCTTAATCAACAATTCATACATAACTCAGTTCCTATTTCCTCAAGCTAGGATAGAACAAACACTTACCTCGAATGTTTACGAATAACTCAATCCGTAGCAATGCCTTTTCCTTTCAAATTTGGCTCCAATCCAATCGTATCTATACAAAATTGACTTAATATCATCAATTCTACTTAACAAACTAGTTCATATGGCTAAATGTAATTTTTACAACATTCTGCCCGGAATAATAAAAATCAACCCCAGGCCCACATGCTCGAAACTCGAGTTTTGAACCAAAATAAATTCACCCAATCATCCACGAGTTCAAATATACAATTTGTTCTTAAGTTCGACCCCAAAACGAGGTCTAGATCGCATATTCTTTGAAAACCCTTACTATACTCAATTCTCTAATTTTTCTACCCATTTATACCTATTTAGGCTTAGGAATTCAAATAATATTGATGGAAAATGAAGAAAACGAGTCAATAATCACTTACCCAAGAAGTTTGATGAAGAATTGCTCAAAGATCGCCCAACGAGATGTGGAGAAGAGAGTATTTGAGAAATGGGATTTTTATCCCATTTCTGTTCTGTTTTCAGACTTAAAATCATTGGGCAACACTTTGTTCATCGCGTTCGCGACACCCCGGTCGCGTTCGCGATGAAGGAAAAATGATACGCATCGCGTTCGCGTGGGGCGAGTCGCGAACGCGAAGAGGAAATTCTGGGGCTTCAATTTTGGCCTACGCGAACGCGGGCTCAGCCACGCGAACGCGTAGAGGAAATGGTTGGCTTCAAATTTTATGCTACGGGAATGCGACAAGACGTCCACGATTGCGATGCAAGGAAACAACTGGGTATCGCGAACGCGACCAACAGGACGCGAACGCGATGAAGAATGTCTGCTGCAGATTTCTACAGTTTTTCTAAGTTCAAAATCATCCTGATGCCTATCCGAAACTCACCCGAGCCCTCGGGGATTCAAACCAATCATGTACACTGACTCAAAAACATTATACGAACTTGCTCGCGCGATCAAATCGCCAAAATAACATCAAAATCCATGAATTGGGTCTTAAAACTCAAGAATTCTTTTAAAATTTCATAACTTTCAAAATTTCCAATTTAAAGCCGAAACACGTCAAACGACCTCCATTTTCAACCAAACTTTACAGGAAGTGCTTAACCAACATATATGACCTGTACCGGGCGTCAGAACAAAAATACGAGCCCGATACCATTACTTTTTAATTAAATTTCAGTTTTATTTTCCTTAAACATTTTCAGAAAACAATTTAACAGAAAAATTCTTTTATCGGGGTTCTAGACCTCGGATTTCAATTCCGGGCATACGCCCAAATTCCATATTTTTCTACGGATTTTCTAGGACCGTCAAATCACGGGTCTAGGTCCATTTACCAAAAATATTGACCAAAGTCAATTATATAAATATTATTATCAAAATTCTTCAAATTTTTCACATATTTCATATGTTTCAACATAAAAAATTTCCAATTTCGCGCCCGGACTGTGCATGCAAATCGAGGCAACTATAAATGAGGTTTTCAAAACCTCAGAAGCTCGAAATGATTAAGAAAACAAGTAATGACCCTTTGGGTCGTCACATTGGGGGAGAAAAAATATAAAAAAATGAGAGAGAAAAATATTTTGTAGCATATATTAAGCCTTAATTGTAGGATAAAACTAAATTTAAATTTTTTGCTATAAACTAAAAAATGTATTTATATATTGTAATATTTTAAAATGGTATTTATATAATATTAAATAGGGTACTTACCTATTTTATAGGTGGTAAAATTTACTTGAAAAAATGTACAACTGACGTATTTATCTTAACTGTTTAATTAACCTCATCCAATATATTTGAACTAGTAACGGACAATTTTATAATAAATGCCCAAGACAACATACAAAAACAGAAACATTATCACGTGAATCTGATTACTTGCTTACTGAAACAAGCAGCTCTGCACTTTAAAAAATCCATTAATTAAATCAGATAATTACAGGGATCAATTTCGAGCACTGATCATCGGCAATTGTTTGTCTTGGTCGGTAAGTCTTGATTTAGTCGATGCACCGTACCATTGCAATCCATACATTTGTGACATTTGATATCGTTTTAGCATAAGAGAAGTGCTAAACGACCACACTGGCGTGACCACACTTTGGCCATACTAGTAAAAATACATAATTGACCCTCAAACTAGTTAGCTTATGTTTTCCATTCAAAACCCAATATTAAATTCCAAGTCTTGATATATGTGAAAATTAAATATTGGAAGATGAAGAGTCTTGTATTTATGTGTATTTTATACAAATTATATGTTTTTTAATTATTGTATTTTCCTTGTATTTATATGTATTTTATACAAATTATACTTTTAAAATTATTGTATTTTAAGAAAAACAAATATGGTATACGATTTTATATACTTCCTCCTTACCAAACCCTAAACCAGCGGACACTCTTTCCTTCTCTAAAAATGGATTCAAACCAAAAACAATTGGCGATGCAACAAACTATGAATCCAAATGAACATAACACAAATACAACAATCATGAATATCAACCAAGATATTAGGGACGAGTTGTACAGATCTTTAGGGATGGCATCAGAGTATAGTTTGTTGAATGAATACGAACAAGTCGATGTTGATTCTCATGGCAGTTTCAACAATGCTCTGCACTTAGATGATGATGAAGAAGTCGATGGAGAATATCACGGAGAAGCTAACGATGATGAGGAGCAAGTTTTAGGAAATGAGTTAGAGTTATGTGATGTTGATCGGGAAATGGAGAATGAATTCACTGGGGAGGATTTTGTCGTAGGTCCAACCTCTAGAATGCGATTTAGAGATAAAGATACTTTGTTTGCATTCTAAAAAGAACATGCACGATTGAGAGTGTCACAACCCAAACCCCGGTCGTGATGGCGCCTAACATATTGCTATGCAAGTCCGACCATGTTATCCATTAAACCAGCCAATTATTAATTTCAGATGATCAACTAGATCTTAATAGCATATTTTTATATCAAAACGATAAACGTGAAAGTAGAAACATACAAAATACGGTCCCAACCAAATCGCGGTGTCACAAGTCTGAGCCTCTACAAATAAAATATCCTATACAAACAAGTCTAGGCAAAATGAAGACAACAAAATGATAAAGAAGGAGAAAACAGGTTCTGCGGACGTCGGCACCTACCTCGTAGTCTCCGCGGGATAGAAAGGAATAAACAGCTGGGACAGCTCAACTGCTCTCAGGCACCTATGAATCTGCAGAAAAAGTGCAGAGGAGTGGGGTGAGTATATTTCAACTCATTGAGTAATAATAATAAATAATAACTGAAAATAAGAACACCTGTACTATCACTAAACAGTTCTAACGGTAACCTCATAGGTAAGTCATCTCTACAGTGAATACCCCCATCTCTAGTCCGCATCTATCTCCCCAAGGTCCCACACTGAAATAGTCATCACTCGTACCGCTACGGCGTATAGCCAATCCAATGTATGTATATAAGCATACGTATGTCTATAATGCGGCGGCGCGTAGCCCGCTTTGATATATATATATGAGGCGCGCAACCCGCTCCAATACATATACCGCTGCGGCGCACAGCCCGCTCCAATACATATACCACTGCAGCGCGCAGCCCGCTCCAATACATATACCGCTGCGGCGTGCAGCCCGCTCCATTTAACGTCGACGACGCTCACTGGGGGTGCATACAGACTTCGGAGGGGCTTCCTAGGCCCAAGAGCTATGATGCTGCGGCGTGCAGCCCGATCCACACATATATTACTGCGACGTGTAGTCCGATCCACTTTATATATATATATACACTGCTGCGGCATGCAGCCCGATCCCATAATATACTCCAGCGCCCACTGAGAATGTGTGCAGAGTCAGACTCTAAAGGGGCTCCTACAGCCCAAGCGCAATAATACTACGGCGTGCAGTCCGTCCCACTTTTATATTACTGCGGCGTGCAGTCCAATCCACATATGCATCACTGCGGCATGCGGTCCGATCCCATAATATAGGTATATACATATAATACCTCAAAATGGGTCCGCGACCCTGTCCCAGTCAGTATAGACTTGGCCTTTCAGGCCCACTCAGCTAAATCAGGGAATTTCCACCCTAGGTAGTCTATCTCGCAGTACACATCTAGTACTGGCCCATGATATGCTACAGCTGAGTGTAAGTTTCCAACATGATATAGGGGTCACCTAGCTCTACAGGTTCCTTAATGCTCTACAGATTGGCACAATGCCCAAAACAAGGCTACCAGCCCAATTACTCTGTCATAAGCTCATTCACAGTCAATATACACAATAAACTATCAGTTGGAAAGGACCAAATCCAATCCCCCAATCACAATGTCACCACGCCCGTCACTTGACGCGTGTCTCATCTCATCATAGCACTGTATAGTGCAAGTACGAGGTTTCAAACCCTCAGTGTCACACCTCTTTTTTACACACCAAAAGAATATATAAAGGAGTTTTTCAAATTAAAGTGACATTATTCGAAATGAGATTATTTATTTAATCAGAGTCGCCACTTGAGATAAGTTATGGTGTCCCAAGTCACCGGTATATTTAAAATCCCAATCGAGGAAATTTCATTTTTAAAAGAGTTTGCGAACCAGAAATTCTAGATAAGGAACTCTGTTAACACGGGAGAAGGTGTTAGGCATTTCCGGGTTCCGTGATTCTAGCACGGTCGCTTAGCAATTATTACTTGACTTAAATTGTTTAACTACTCATTTTTAAGACCTATGTGCATTTACTTCTTTCACCGCTTTAAATTAAGAAAAGTTATCTTGACACGGGGTACGCATACATATACCCATTTGTTTGGCGCGTCAGAAATCATGTCACGCGAACGTGTCCATAAGTAATGACGCTTTATTTTTATTAAGAAAATTTGGGCCAAAGTTACACGAACGCAAACTCCGATTTTATTTTTAGAATCGCAATCATGTCACGTGAACGTGTCCACAACAGCGATAATATATTAAACGACGCCCAAAACAAAGTACGAATATTTATGATTTCCTAAAATTAAATTGAAGTTACTGTAAGGCTATACAAGTACTTTTTCCTTTTAGGCAACCTATACACTCACCACTTTAATATACTAATTTCAGAGGGAAAAAAATTGTAAGGAGGAACATGAAAATTTAATACCAAGTTGTGTATCGTCAATAGACTAAATTGTTCATAATCAATTGTTGACAAGCAAATTTTAGTAGTTCTGCTTTTAGTTTCATCACAATTCCATGGGCAAGGAAAGATAACAATATACTGTTAGCTAATGGTAATCAGTGTTTCTAAACAAAGGCAAAACCAATTGATAAACCAAGAAAGTATTTCACCTCGGGAGATTATTTGGCAAATTTATATATAATATGATAGAACGAGGGAAAGCTCAATTCACCATTACTTAACAGGGGACTTAAATCACGGCTACTTTAACCACATGACAAAACTTTATTTTTACAAAAAAAAAAAGAACTATACGGTGACCCATCAAACTTGTTAAGCAGTGTTTAAAAATTACCAATGTACGCAATAATGTTGCTCTCAAGTTTTCTGACAAATAACATTCTCTACAAACCGAAGCGCGGTATTCTTTTTTCCTATCTATTTTCTATCAGATGTTTAAAATCTAGCAAAAAAAAATATATATAAAAGGATCTTACTTCTTATGTTTCTGTTGGCCAAAAAGTTACACTTTCCTACTACTGTGAACCAACTTTCCAGAATTCTAATTACAATGAAACCTTGTTCAACTAATTTATTTAACAAATAATAGAAACATATAAATGGAGCTTAAAGCTATAACTATTGTCACTAAATTGCAGTTATGAGCTACTAAAAAGTAGCTGAAAATCAGTATAAATGTGGTCATATACTTAAACACTAGAGACCTAAAATACTCACATACTAAAGCCTAAACTATGGATGTCTCTCCCTCAACCAAACGAGCTGTAGTTTACTCTTCTAGTAGCAGTGAAGACATTATGATAGTATACATATTATTATGCCAATAAGTTGTGTGGGTTGTGGCCTAAAACATTCTAATTTTCCGCCAAAATCAAACGCGACAAACGTTCGCTTTTAATAACTTTTTGTCAAATTTTTAGTGCACTCTCTAATAACTATTCTGCCTAGGATTTTTCTTAACAGCTATTCTTGAACGAGCTTCTTCTTTGTCGCGTCCTGCTTGTTGCATCGTATTGCTGTTGATTGGAGAATAACCGGTAAGAACTCTAACTTCAATCGTTTTACCCGATTAATGCTTCACCGAATTATGAAAATACCGTTTTTGGTTGTCTTTATTATTAAGTACTTAGTTGGGTATGGTAGAAATCTTAAATTGTGATATTCTAGAATACGATATATAATGTATCTCATCTAATTCCTTATCAGAAAAAAACTTTGCAAAAAAAAATATTTGTTTTGGGTGGTTAACTATTTTCTTTAAACTATTTTGCTACCACTATTACTACATGACACTATTTGTATTGATGTGCTCTCCGGATAATCACAATTATATGGATTAAGGATGTGGGAGGTTCAACATTGGAGAATGGTAACATATTGGTGTGATAGTCTAACAATATACCTGCAAATAAAAAAGTTTTTTGAAGGTGAAAAGAGGTGTTTTAAAGAGTGTCATGTTATAAACCCTTGGTTGAGATTCTATAGAACTGGTACTTAATGTGAAAGTAGCTAGGTGTAAGCAAGAAACTTTCTTGATCAGAAATAAGAATGTTAAAACATGGTGATTATTATTAAAAGATTAAGAAAAGAGAGGTCTTAGTTGAGAGAGCACTTACAATATTTTATTGACATGTGACCTAATAGTTTGGTGGGCAGTAGTATTTCATAAGAAAAAGAAATAGTTCTTATTTTAAGCCAAGACTACGTTTTCATAGTTAAGACTGCACCGACATATGCTGTTGAAAAACCTATTTACACACATTTGATCTCTTTTATCTAATAAATATGCAAATAATCAAGTTAGTCATTGTATTCGTGGTCTCTGCTATGGGATTTCTTAGTTAATTCTTGGCTTTGGTTCTTGACCCTTTTGAACTTTTTATTCTCTATTACAACTTAGTGTGTATCCAAATTAATGCTTTGTGGTTTTGGATATATTTTTGAAATCTTTTACTTTGGTTTAAGTTTTGATTATTTTGTTATATGAAGTTTATGCATGCATCTTAGTGATTCTAAATTAAATATATTTTATTATTAGTTTGTTTCTGGTTAAGTTCAGTTTGACATTGTACTGAAAGATATTTTTAGCGCATTCTCTAATAAATATTCTGCCTAAGATTTCTCTTATCAGCTATTCTTGAACGAGTTCCTTCTCTGTTGCGTTCTGCTTGTTACTTCGTATTGCTGCTAATTGGAGAAGAACCGGTAAGACCTCTATCTTTAATTGTTTTACCCGATTAATGCTTCAATTGTTGAATAGATTCTCTTGTTGCAATATTACAAACTCCTGTAGCAACTGCCCTATCCTCCATTATCTATAGACTGTTTGCAGAACAATCTGCAACATCTGATGAAACCTTAGCTACATAATTGTCTCTAATTCTTTATTTGCCTCCTTCAATTTGCTGTTAACTAACTATTGTTTCTTTTGCTTCTTCACCTTTTTGCTTACCATCTTTTTCAGCTGAAACCTAAGCTAATTGTCCAGCTCGTTTAGTGTTTAAATTGCCTCGACCATGCCATGGCCATTCTGAGATGATTCCCCTGTTACTTCCTCTGTATTTACCTTTGTTGCTGCTTGTTTTTTCATAATTTCATTATGTTCTTGATGCTTACAATAAGTGCAGTATTTAGGGAGATTGTCATACACTATTTCTTGATGGTATACAATATAATTACCTGTCACGACCCTAGTTCACCAATCGTGAACATGTCATAACGGCACCCAGTCTTCGCGACTAGCTAAGCCTAACACAATGCGGAATATACACTCTTATGAACAAAAGATAAGATAACAGCGGAATAATATAAAGAAATGTAACAAGTGCCACTCAGCACTTACACTTCACCAAATACCAGAAAGAAATACAACCACCAAGACCCGAAAACTCACGGGCAACACAGACTAAGAGAGTACAACTGTGGCTCTATGCATCAAGAGTGTCTACACAATGAAAATAAGGGGATAACTGACATCATTAAGAAGAATAGAAGAAGACCTCCGAATCTGCGGACGTAGTAGTTTTATACCTCGAGTCTCCTGATCAGATGTACCTGGATCTGCACAACAAAAGTGTACAGAAGAGTAGCATTGAGTATACCATGGCGGTACTCAGTAAGTGCCAAGCCTAACCTTGATGGAGTAGTGATGAGGAAGGTCAGGGCCCTAACGAGAAATAATAAAATAATGATAATAATAATAATACCGAACAACTCAAAATAAGATCAGGTCTGCAATAACAGCAAATGAGACAAATACTACAAACCATCTACAGTTAAGCTAACAAAGAGAAATCAGTACAACAAGTACAAATCAACAATCCAGGATCTCCGGGAATCGAACCCGCAGTCCTTTTATTCTCAGCAACTCAGGATCTCCTAAAATCAAATCCGTAGCCCATTATATCAGTATCTCAGGATCTCCGGGAATTGAACCCGCAGTCCGCATATTAGTATCTCAGTATCTCCGGGAATTGAACCCGCAGTCCGTATATCAGTATCTCAGGATCTCTGGAAATTTAATCCGCAATCCGTATATTAGTATCTCAGGATCTTCGGGAATTGAACCCGCATTCTGTATATCAGTAGCACCAGATCTCCGGGAATTAAACCCGCAGTCCACAAAACACAAACACAATCAATAAGAGGAAACACAGAGAAATATGAAGTACATAGCTACAATTAACACTAAACCCAGTCTCAACAGTTATAAGGAGTTGAATTAAGACAAGTAGACACTTAGACAGATAATCCTATCTAATCATGCTTTCCTAGCTAACACCAGATAAGTCTTGCAATTTAACCAATTATATAACAAAGATAACACGGATTGAGCAGTTCAAATAAGGTGGTTTTCAACAATCTGCGTAAGTACATGCCTGTCACCTCGCGTACAAGGCATTTAAATCAACACATATATATCCTAGGGGAGAAAATTTCCTACACAAGGTTAGACAAGTCACTTGCCTCAATCCCGATACAAAACCGCTAAGAAACGACTCCCTTGCCACGAGTATCCGACTTCGAATGGCCCAAATCTAGTCAAACCAATTACACAATGTAAATAACACCGTAAGTAACTAATTACAGTGATACAATTAAAGCTACGACACGAAAATGAGTGAAATGACCAAAATACCCCTGCATCCATCGGCTTGAAATCAAAATATTTTTACGTTTTCAGAACCCTCGTACTCTCACAAGTCTAACCATATAAAATTTATCCAAATCGGACTCCATTTTCCTATTCAAATCAATGATTTTCAATAACCCAGGCTTGGAGCAAAAATCTCCCATTAACACACCTCCAATCCTCTATTTTCAGAGGTTTAATCCGAGGGTTAACATTATATTAACATAAATTTAGTCCATGAGTGATTACCTGATGTTTTCCCTTGATTTCGTCCTCAAAATTGCTAAAATCCTCTCCTAGTTCGAAGCCTCCAATGTTTTTAATATTCTGAAATTTCCGAACCCTTCTGACATTAAACCCTCCGGGAGTTTCGCTTCTGCGACTCCATTACCGCTTCAGCGGTTCTGCTTCTGTGGAAAGATGGTTGCTTTTGTGACCCCGGCCAAAAAATAATATTCCGCTCCTGCGGTCTCTAGGTCGCCCCTGCGACTTCGCCTATGCGGACAACTGTCCGTTTCTGCGGAAGATCCCAAACGGCCAACTCTCGCTCCTGCGGAAGCCTGTCTGCTTCTGCGGGATCGCTTCAGCGATCTATGGTCCGCTTCTGCGGACTCAGCTGGCCTCCCAAAATCTCGCACCTACGTGTCCATTGTCGCTTCTGCGGACTCGCTTCTGCGGTCCAAGTTTCGCAGAAGCGAAAATAACAGAAGGCAGACACCAGCTTGCTGCAACTTCCAATTTTCTCCCGTTTAATCACCCGAACTCATCCTGAGGTCCCCGGGACCTCAACCAAATATATCAACCTAGTCCAAATCACTATACGAACTTGTTCCAATCATAAAAACATATCATTAAACACAAAAATCATTAAATTATTGCGAATTGAAGTCGAAGTTTCAACCAAAACTTCTGAAATCTACAAGCTATCAAAAACCTAACCAAACGATGTCCGAATGACCTGAAAATTTGCAGAAATATCCAAAATCACCTAATGAAGCTAATGCAACTATCGGAATTCCATTCCGACTCCCGGATCAAAATTTCGCCTATCGATCGGATTTCCAAAATTTCCAAACTTCGGTATTTTAAGCCTAATTGAGCTACAGACCTCCAAAATACATTCCGAACGTGCTCTCAACCCCAAAATCACCTAACGGAGCTAAAGGAACCATCAGATTTCCGTTCCGAGGTTGTCTTAACATTGTTCTGAATACGGGCGATTATTCAACTACAAAGCTCTCATTTAGGGACTAAGTATCCCAAAACACTCCAAATTCTAAAACCGAACATCCCGGCAAACCAAAATAGTAGAAATGAACTTATGAAAAGTAGTTAATTAGGGACCGACTGGGTCGTTACATCTTCCCACACTTAAAAATCTCATCGTTCTTGAACGAGCATAGAAAACATACCTGAAGTGGTGAAGAGATGAGGGTACTGGCTGCGCATATCCTGCTCGATCTCCCAAGTCGCCTCCTCAGCCGGCTGACCCCGCCACTGGACCTTCACTGAAGCGATGTTCTTTGACCTCAGCTTCCCGATTTGCTTGTCCAAAATGGCCACTGGCTCCCCAACATTGGACAGATCCTCATCTAGATGAACAGAAGTGAAATCCAACACGTGCGACGTGTCACCATGGTATCTCCAGAGCATAGAGACATGAAATACTGGATGGACTCCGGCTAGGCTAGGAAGTAAGGCCAGCTCATAAGCAACCTCCCCAACACGCCTCAAAATCTCAAAAGGGCCAGTGAATCTTGGACTCAGCTTCCCTTTCTTCCCAAACCTCATGACACCCTTCATGGGCGAGACTGAAGTAGAACCCGCTCGCCAACCATAAAAGCCACATCGCGAACCTTCTTGTCCGCTTAAATCTTCTGTCTTGACTGGGCTGCACGGAGTTTGTCCTGAATTTCCTTGACCTTGTCCATTGCAACCTGGACCATCTCAGTACCTAGCAATCTGGCCTCGCCCTGCTCGAACCAACCCACAGGGGACCTGCACCTCCTACCATATAAGGCCTCATACGGCGCCATCTGAATGCTAGACTGATAGCTGTTGTTATAAGCAAACTCCGCCAGTGGCAAGAAATGATCCCATGAATCTCCAAACTCAATCACGTACGCACGGAGCATATCCTCCAAAATCTGAATAGTGCGCTCGGACTGTCCTTCCGTCTGAGGGTGAAATGATGTGCTCAGCTCCACACGAGTACCTAACTCCTACCGCATGGCTCTCCAGAACCGTGAAGTGAACTGAATGTCTCTGTCTGAAATGATGGAAACTGGAATACCATGCAACCGGACTATCTCTCTGATGTAGATCTCTACTAACCGCTCCGATGAGTAAGTGGTGCACACAGGTATGAAATGGGCGGACTTGGTCAGCCGATCCACAATGACCCAAATGGAATCAGACTTCCTCACAGTCCATGGAAGTCCAGATACGAAGTCCATGGTGATGCACTCCCATTTCCACTCTGGGATCTCAATCTGCTGCATTAACCCACCCGGACGCTGATGCTCATACTTCACTTGCTGGCAGTTGAGGCATCTAGAAACATAGTCAACTATATCCTTCTTCATCCGCCTCCACCAGTAATGTTGCCTCAAGTCCTGATACATCTTCGCGGCACCCGGATGGATGGAATACTGCGAGCTATGGGCCTCAGCTAGAATCAACTCTCGAAGATCATCTACATTGGGCACACAAATACGCCCATGTATCCTTATCACTCCATCATCCCCAATGGTAACATCTCGAGTATCACCACGCCGAACTCTATCCTGAAGGACAAGCAAATGAGGGTCATCAAACTGTCGCTCTCTGATGCGATCAAATAGAGAAGACCAAGAAACCACACAGGCCAGAACCTGGCCGGGCTCCGAAAGATCCAATCTAACAAACTATCTGGACTAGGCCTGAACATCCCTCACCATAGGTCTCTCCGAAGTTGGTAGATATGTCAAACTCCCCAAACTCTCCGACCGACGACTCAAGGCATCGGCAACCATATTGGCCTTGCCCGGATGATAAAAAATAGTAATATCATAGTCCTTCAACAACTCCAACCACCTTCTTTGACGCATGTTCAGGTCCTTCTATTTAAGCAAGTGCTGCAAGCTCCGATGATCAATGTAAATCTCACAAGGAACCCCATACAAATAATGACACCAAATCTTCAAGGCGTGAATAATGGCAGCTAGCTCAAGATCATGGACAGGGTAGTTCTTTTCATATACCTTCAGCTTCCAGGATGCGTAGGCAATCACCCTACCGTCCTACATCAATACTGTGCCCAGTCCAACCCGTGAGGCATCACAATATACCGTATAGGACCCCGAACCGGTAGGCAACATCAAGATAGGGGCCGAAGTCAAAGCTGTCTTGAGCTTATGAAAGCTCGCCTCACACTCCTCTGTCCACTGAAATGGGGCACCCTTTTGGGTCAATCTGGTCATAGGTGTTGCGATCGAAGAGAACCTTTCCACAAAGCAACGGTAATATCCCGCCAAACCAAGGAAGCTATGAACCTCAGTAGCTGAGGAGGGCCTGGGCCAACCCTGCACGGCCTCCACCTTCCTCGGATCTACTCGAATACCCTCGCTCAACACCACGTGGCTTAGAAATGCCACCGAATATAGCCAAAACACACATTTAGAGAACTTGGCATATAATTGCTTCTTCCTCAGAATCTGAAGCACTATCTTCAGGTGTTTCTCATGCTCTTCCCAACTCCGGGAATATACCAAAATATCATCAATAAAAACAATCACGAATGAGTCAATATACTGCCTGAATACACTATGCATCAAGTGCATAAAAGCTGCTAGGGCATTAGTCAGCCCGAAAGACATAACCAGGAACTCGTAGTGACCATACCGAGTCCTGAAGGCAGTCTTCGGGATATCTGGCTCCCGAATCTTTAGATGATGATAACCAGAGTGCAAATCAATCTTGGAGAACACATGTGAGCCATGTAACTGGTCAAATAAGTCATCAATACATGGCAAACGATACTGGTTCTTCACTGTAACTTTGTTCAACTGGCGATAGTCAATGCACATACGCATAGAACCGTCCTTCTTCTTCACAAACAACACAGGAGCACCCCAAGGTGAAACACTAGGTCGAATGAAACCCTTACCCAACAACTCCTATAACTGATCCTTCAACTCCTTCAATTCAGGAGGAGCCATGCGGTACAAAGGAATAGAAATGGGCTGAGTACCTGGCAATAAGTCAATATCAAAATCGATATCTCTATCGGGCGGCATGCCCGGGATATCAACTGGAAATACATAAGAGAAATCACGTACCAGTGAGATGGAATCAATAGAAGGAGTGTCAGCACTGACATCCCTCACGTAAGCTAGATAAGCAGCACACCCTTTCTAAACCATACGATGAGCTTTGAGAAAGGAAATAACACGGCTGGACGTGTGATCTAGAGTACCACTCCACTCAATATGTGGAATGCCTGGCATAGCCAGCGTTATGGTCTTGGCGTGACAATCGAGAATAGCATAGTGGGGCGACAATCAGTCCATGCCCAGAATAATATCGAAATCAACCATACCGACCAATAAAGGATCAGCTCTGATCTCAAAACCATAAATAGTGACCAAACACGACCGATACACATGGTCCACAACCAAGGAATCTCCCACCGGAGTAGGAACATAAATGGGGGCACTTAAAGAATCCCGAGGCACACCTAGATGTGAAGCAAAATAAGAGGATACATATGAAAAAGTAGAACCAGGATCGAATAGAACCGATGCCTCTCTATGACTGACCAAGATAATACCTGTGATAACAGAATCGGAGGCGACAACTACAGCGCAATCAGGAATAGCATAAAATCTGGCCTGACCCCTCTCTCAAGGGTGGCCTCTAGCACCCTGATCCCCACCTCTGGCTGGCTGGGCAGGTGGGGCAGCAGCTGGGGCTGGAACGATGGCCTGCTGACCCTGGGAACCACGGTGAGACTGCGAAGTCTATGGAGGCACTCCTTTCATACGCCTAGGGCACTCCCTAACCATATAGGAAGTATCCCCGCACTAAAAAATAAGCCCTGGGAGGACGTGGTGTTTATGACTGATCGGCCCCGCTACCATAGGACTGATCCCTGGAGGTACCCCGTGTAGGAGGCGCACTGGAAACTGGGGGAGCATAATAAGGCTCCTGAGGCGCTGGAGGAGCTGGAGTACTACCAGCTGCTGGCAATACTGAATGAACTGGACGACCGGAATAACCCCTGCCAAATCGACCGACTACTGAAGTACGGGCACCAGAGAAATGACCCAGCTCGCGAGACCTCTTGGACTCCCTCTAACCTCGCTCTCTAGTGAGCATACCCTTGATCCGCCTGGCAACACTCACCGCCTGCTGATACGGTACATCTATCTCCAGCTCTCTAGCCATGCTGGACCGGATAGGCGGAATAAGACCCTCAATAAACCACCGCACTCTCTCCCGAATCGTGGCAACCAAGGCGGGTGCATGTCTGGCTAACCGGGTGAAATGGATGGTATATTTCAATACTATCATAGAGCCCTGACGCAACCGCTCAAACTCCAATCGACAAGCATCCCTAAGGCTCTGGGGAACAAACTCCCTCAAAAACATATCAGAAAACTGTGTCCAGATCAATAAGTTAGACTCGTCTGGGCTATCCAACTCATATGTGCCCCACCAATCATAGGCGGCCCCTCAAAGCTAAAATGTAGTAAAGGAAACCCCGCTGGTCTCCAGTATAACCATAGTACGGAGGATACGATGACACTCCTCCAGAAATCCCAATGCATCATCTGAAGCCAAGCCACTGAACACTAGGGGATCATACTTCTTGAACCTCTCCAACCTACGCTGCTCGTCCTCGAAAGTAGCCGGCCCACCTTCATGGTATAGTGTTACGGCAGGCGGTATAGCAATAATCTCTGGAACCTACTCCACGGGCAATCGCTGCTCAGGTGTGCCGGCTGCAGGAGTTTAGGCCTCTCCCCCGGCCTTGGATGTAGCTGCACCGAGAGGGAGTAACCCTGCCTGAGCTAGAGTATTGTACATGCTTATAAACTGGGCTAGAGTCTCCTGGAGCACTGGATTCGTAGTAGCTGTAGTAGGTGTACCAGGAACCTGCGCTCCAACCTGATCCACCGGCGGTGCCGCAGCGACAGCGCGTGCGAGTGTTGTGCCTGCACCCCGACCTCGGCCTTTGACGGCGGTAGCAGGGGGTGCGGGTGCCTGATCCTCACAAGTAGCACGTGTCCTCACCATTTGTGAGAGAATAGAAGACAGAAGTTTTGATTTGGTGTCAAAATATCGCATGACAAGGAGTTCAAAAGAAATGAAGAGTTTCCTAAACAATTACATAGCCCCTTGTAGATAAATACAGATGTCTCTGAATCGATCAGCAAGACTCTAAATAACCGGTCTGTGTCCCGTGACTCCTATTAACCTAGAGCTCTGATACCAACTTGTATTACTACTAATTGGGGAAGAATCGGTAAGAACTCTATCTTCAATTGTTTTACCCGATTAAAGCTTCAATTGTTGAATAGCTGCTCTTGTTGCAATATTAAAAACTCCTGTAGCAAGTGCCCTATCCTCCATTTTTTGTAGACTGTCTGCAGAACAATCTGCAACATCTGATGAAACCTTATTTGCCTCCTTCAATTTGTTGTTAACTAACTAATGTTTCTTTTGCTTCTTCACCTCTTTGCTTACCATCTTTTTCAGCTGAAACTTTAGCTAATTGTCCAGCTCTTTTAGTGTTCAAATTTCCTCGACCATACCATGACCATTCTGAGATGATTCCCCTGTTACTTCCTCTGTATTTACCTTTGTTACTGCTTGTCTTTTCATAATTTCATTTTGTTCTTGATGCTTACAACAAGTGCAGTATTTAGCGAGATTGTCATACACTATTTCCTGATGGTATACAATATACTTACTTGTCACGATCCTAGTTCACCAATCGTGAACATGTCATGACGGCACTCAGTCTTCGCAACTAGGTAAGCCTAACACAATGCGGAATATACACTCTTATGAACAAAAGATAAGATAACAGTGGAATAATATAGAGAAATGTAATAAGTGCCGCTCGGTACATACACTTCACCAAATGCCAGAAAGTAATACAACCACCAAGACCCGAAATCTCACGGGCAACACAGACTAAGAGAGTACAACTGTGGCTCTATGCATCAAGAGTGTCACAACAAAAATAATGGGATAATTGACATCACTAAGAAGAATAGAAGAAGACACTCTGGATCTACGGACGTAGCAGATTCATACCTCGAGTCTCCTAAAAAATGCCGCTAAGTGACCTGTAGTGCGTCTGATCAGATGTACCTGGATCTGCACAACAAAAGTATGCAGAAGAGTAGCATGAGTACACCACGGAGGTACTCAGTAAGTGCCAAGCCTAACCTCGATGGAGTAGTGACGGAAGGTCAGGACCTACCGAGAAATAATAAAATAAAGATAATAATAATACCGAACAGCTCAAAATAAGATCAAGTCAGAAATAACAACAAATGAGATAAATACTACAAACCGTCTACAGTTAAGTTAAGAAAGAGAAATCGATACAACAAGTACAAATCAACAATCCAGGATCTTCGAGAATTGAACGTGCAGTCCTTTTATTCTCAGCAACTCAGGATCTGCGGGAATCAAACCCGCAGTCCATTATATCAGTATCTCAGGATCTCCGTGAACTAAACCCGCAGTCCGCATATCAATATCTCAGGGATCTCAGGGAATTGAACCTGCAGTCCTTTATATCAGCATCTCATGATCTCCGAGAATTGAACTCGCAGTCCGTATATCAGCATCTCAGGATCTCCGAGAATTGAACCCGTAGTCCGTATATTAGTATCTCAGGATCTCCAGGAATTGAACCCGCAAGTCCACAAAACATAAACACAATCAATAAGAGGAAACACAGAGAAATATGAAGTACACAACTACAATTAACACTAAACACAGTCTCAACGGTTCCAGGGAGTTCAATTAAGACAAGTAGGCACTTAGACAGATAATCCTATCTAATCATGCTTTCCTAGCTAACACCAGATAAGTTTTGCAATTTAACTAATTAAATAACAAAGATAATACGGATTGAGCAGTTCAAGTAAGGTGGTTTTCAACAATCTGTGATAGTACATGCCCGTCACCTCGTGTACAACGCACTTAAATCAACAGAAATATATCTTAGGGGAAAAAATCTCCCACGCAAGGTTAGACAAGTCACTTACCTCAATCCCGGTACAAAACCGCTAAGAAACGACTCCTTTGCCACGACTATCCAACTCTGAATGGCCCAAATCTAGTCAAACTAATTACACAGTGTAAATAACATCACAAGTAATTAATTACAGTGATAAAATTAAAGCTACAACGCGACAAAGGGCGAAATGACCAAAATACCCCTTTATTCATCAGCTCGGAATCGAAATATTTTTATGTTTTCAAAACCCTCGTACTCTTATAGGTCTAACCATATAAAATTTATCAAAATCGGACTCTGTTTGCCTATTCAAATCAATGATTTTCCATAACCTAGGCTTGGAGCAAAAATGTCACGACCCTAGTTCACCAATCGTGAACATGTCGTGATGGCACCCAGTCCCCACGACTAGGTAAGCCTAACACATTGCGGAATATACAAGCTATGAACACTTAAATAAGAGACAACGGAAAAATAGCATAAAAAGATATGTAATACGTGCCGCTTGGCACACACATTCGTCAACACACTGAATAAAACGCTACCAAGATCCGGAATCCCACGGGTAACACGGACTAAAAGAGAATATACAACTGTGGCTCTATGTGTAAAGAGTATCTAACAACGAAATGAAGGAAAAATGTCAACTAATACTATCAGAATAGAAGGAAAGCCTCCGGATCCGCGGACGTAGAAGATCATACCTCGAGGTCTCCCAAAAAGCTGCGGAATCACCTAGTACGAGCCTGTCCTGATGTACCTGGATCTGCACAACAAAAGTGTGCAGAAGAGTAGCATGAGTACACCACGGCGGTACTCAATAAGTGCCAAGCCTAACCTCGATGGAGTAGTGACGAGGAAGGTCAGGGCCCTACTGAGAGAAAACAATTACAAAAATGATAATAACAATAATAAGCAGTTTAAATGATAATTATTCCGAAATAACAACAATAAATGATTACTGCAACCGTCTACAATTAAAACTAACAACAAGTAACAAACTCAATTAACAAGTCCAGGACCCGTGGGAATTGAACCCACAGTCCCATTGACAGTACCCATGGGTCTCCGGGAATCGAACCCGCAGCCCATGTCTCAGTAAATCTCAGGATCTCCGGAATCGAACCCGCAGTCCACATCTCAATAAATCTCAGGATCTCCGGGAATCGAACCCGCAGTCCACATCTCAATAAATCTCAAGATCTTCGGGAATCGAACCCGCAGTCCACATCTCAATAAATCTCAGGATCTCCGGGAATCGAACCCGCAGTCCACATCTCAATAAATCTCAGGATCTCCGGGAATCGAACCCGCAGTCCACATAAATATCACTCCGGGTCTCTAGGAATCGAACCCACAGCCCTGGGATCTCCGGGAATTGAACCCGCAGTCCACAAACACAACAAATAAAGGAATACACAGAGAGAATATAATATGCTTAACTTCACCGATAAATAGTACCAATAATTATCCAGAAGCTCAAGTAAGATAATTAGGCAACTAGACAGTTAAATACTACCTAATCATGCTTTTCTAACTACTACCGGGTAAGAATATCGAATTAACAGCTAAAAACAGGAATATAATTCATCGAACATTTTAAGTAATGTATGTGTTCAACAACCAGCGCTTGTATACACGCCCGTCACCTTGCGTACAAGGCATTTAAACTATCACATAATATCCTAGGGGTGATAGTTCCCCCACACGAGGTTAAACAAGCCACTTACCTCAATTTCGGTACAAAACCGCTAAGAAACGACTCCCTTGCCACGAGTATCCGACTCCGAGTGGCTCAACTCTATCCAATTAAATTGCATATTGTAAATAATAATTCAAGTAATTTATTCTACAATTAAATTCTAAGCTAATACGAAAAATTATGAAAAATGACCAAGATCACACAAACATCGATGAAGCTCGATTTCTAAAAGACGGGGTTTTTAGCCATACATATCCGAAATTTGCCCCTTAATGATACTACGATGATCCAATATAGTTATGTAACTTCAATCAACAATTCAACATTCAATAGGGCCAATATTGATAATAAATTCCATAACTTATGCCATTTAGGCATATTATCAAATACCTTGTAGGCATGGTTATTTTTACCTCATAACTATAGTATTGGTTCTTCCAACTATCACCATTAACCAACAATTCATCTCACCATCATTCCTAACCAATTTATAACTTCCAAATACACATGTATGACCATCCATTCACACCCAACCAACAAAAATTCCATCAAATAAACACCTTTAAATCCCTACCATGTTCATGTATTTAAATTGGGAATTTATGACTTCCAATTACCATGCCATAAGTTGTAATACTTGATTCATACTCATATTCCCATAATATATCCATATATATAAGTCTAAGGTGTAGGGTTTACCTTTTGGAAGAAATCTTGAAAAAACCCCTTTTGAGTTCTTGAAGGAATTTCTTGAAAATATAAAGATTTTCAAGATTAATCCATGTTAATATAAGTGTTTAGGAGTAGTAATCAACTCAAAATACTCCAAAAATCTTACCTTGGATCATAGAAATGAAGAGTAGGACGGATTCCTCTTGAGAGAGCAAGCCCTTGCCCCAAAAATAACTTTGGAACTCTCTATACCCGGTCTTGGGGTATTTAGGGGCCTGCTACTAGCGCGCCCGCATTAATTAGCACGGGTTGAGGCAGAAAATAATCCATTAGCACGGGCTACTAGCGCTCCCACGCTAAGGCCGCGCTACTGATATATGCCCAGATAAATGGTCATACCTTTCTGTATACACCTCCAAATGATGAACGGTTTATTGAGTTGGAAACTAGACTCAAAGAGCTTTAATTTGATAGGTTGTAGCTCACACAACTCTTTATATAACGGGAGATATGATCGTTTAAAGTGAGGTCTTGTGCACACTCATTTACATCTTCGCCTATTATGAAGTTTTCCAACTTCAAAGGTTCCCGTTAACCATCCGAAATCACCCCGAGGCCCCCGGGACCTCAACCAAAAATACTAACACCTCCTAAAATATCATGCTAACTTGTTCCAATCATCGACATGCATCAAACAACGCCAATACCATCAAATTACATCGAATTCAAGCTTAAGTTCTTCTAAAACTTCCAAAACACGCATTTAATCAAAAACCCGACCAAATGACGTCCGAATGACCTGAAAATTTGCAGACATATCCAAAATCACATAACGAAGCTACAGTAATTGTCGGAATTCCATTCCAACCCCCGGATCAAAATCTCACCTATCGTTCGGACTCGCCAAAATTTCAAACTTCGGCATTTCAAGCCTAATTGAGCTACAGACCTCCAAAATACATTCTGAATGCGCTCCCAACCCCAAAATCACCTAACGGAGCTAATGGAACCATCGAATTTCCGTTCCGAGATCGTCTTAACACCGTTCCGGTTAAGGACCATTTTCTAACCTTAAAGCTCTCACTTAGGGACTAAGTGTCCCAAAATACTCCAAATTTCAGAACTGACTCTCCCAGCAAACCACAATAGCAGAAATGAACTTAGGGAAACAGTTAAATTGGGGATTGGGGCGTAATTTTCTAAAATGACCGGCCGGGTCGTTACATCTTCCCACCCTTAAAGATTCGTTCGTCCTCGAACGAGTATAGAAAATATACCTGGAGTAGTGAAAAGATGAGGGTACTGGCTGCGCATATCCTGCTCAGTCTCCCAAGTCGCCTCCTCGACCGGCTGGCCCCGCTACTGAACCTTTACCGAAGTGATGTTCTTTAACCTTAGCTTTCTAACCTGCCTGTCTAGAATGGCTACTGGCTCCTCAACATAAGAAAGATCCTTGTCTAGCTGAACAGAAGTAAAATCCAACACATGCGACGGGTCACCATGGTATCTTCGGAGCATGGAGACATGAAATACGGGGTGAACTCCGGCTAGACTAGGAGGTAAGGCCAACTCATAAGCAACCTCCCCAACACGCCTCAAAATCTCAAAAGGGCCAATAAACCTAGGACTCAGCTTCCCTTTCTTCCCAAACCTCATAACGCCCTTCATGGGCGAGACCCGAAGCAGAACCCGCTCACCAACCATAAAAGCCATATCGCGAACCTTCTTGTCCGCATAACTCTTCTGTCTAGACTGGGTTGCACGAAGTCTGTCCTGAATCACCTTGACCTTGTCCATTGCATCCTGAACCATATCAGTACCTAGCAGCCTGGCCTCGCCCGACTTGAACCAACCCACGGGAGACCTGCACCTCCTACCATATAAGGCCTCATACGGTGTCATCTGAATACTAGACTGGTAGCTGTTGTTATAAGCAAACTCCGCCAGTGGCGAGAAGTGATCCCATGAACCTCCAAACTCAATCACGCACGCACGGAGCATATCCTCCAAAATCTGAATAGTGCGCTCGGACTGCCCATCAGTCTGGGGGTGAAATGCCGTGCTCAGCTCCACCCGAGTACCTAACTCCTGCTGTACAGCTCTCCAGAACCGTGAAGTGAACTGAGTGCCTCTATCTGAAATGATGGAAAATGGAATACCATGCAGCCCAACTATCTCCCTGATATAGATCTTTGCTAGTCGTTCCGATGAATAAGTAGTGCTCACCGATATAAAGTGGGCGGACTTGGTCAGTCGATCCACGATAACCCAAATAGAATCAAACTTCCTAACAGTCCGTGGAAGCCCAGATACAATGTCCATGGTGATGCGCTCCCATTTCCACTCTGGAATCTCAATCTGCTGCATCAATCCACCCGGACGCTGATGTTCATACTTCACCTGCTGACAGTTGAGGCATCTGGAAATATAATTAACTATATCCCTCTTCATACGCCTCCACCAATAATGCTGTTTCAAGTCCTGATACATCTTTGCGGCTCCCGGATGGATGGAATACCGCGAGCTATGGGCCTCTGCTAGAATCAGCTCTCGAAGATCATCTACATTGGGCACACAGATACGCCCCTGTATCCTCATGACTCCATCATCCTCGATGGTAACATCTCGAGCATCACCATGCGGAACTCTATCCTGAAGGACAAGCAAATGAGGGTCATCGAACTGACGCTCCCTGATGCGGTCAAATAGAGAAGACCGAGAAACCACACAAGCCAGAATCCGGCTGGGCTCCGAGAGATCCAATCTAACAAACTGCCTGGCTAAAGCCTGAACATCCATCGCCATAGGCCTCTCCGAAGCTGGTAGATACGCCAAACTCCCCAAACTCTCTGCCCGACGACTCAAGGCATCGGCAACCACATTAGCCTTGCCCGGATGATAGAGAATAGTAATATCATAGTCCTTCGGTAGCTCCAACCATCTCCTCTGACGCATATTCAGGTCCTTCTGCTTAAGCAAGTGCTGCAAGCTCCGGTGATCAGTGTGGATCTCACAAGGAACCCCATATAAGTAATGACGCCAAATCTTTAAGGCGTGAACAATGGCAGCTAGCTCCTAATCATGAACATGATAGTTCTTCTCATGTATCTTCAACTGTCTGGACGCATAGGAAATCACCCTACCGTCCTGCATTAATACTGCACCGAGTCCAACTCGTGAGGCATCACAATATACAGTATAGGACCCCGAACCTGTAGGCAACATCAATATAGGGGCCGAAGTCAAAGCTCTCTTGAGCTTCTGAAAGCTCGCCTCACACTCGTCTGTCCACTGAAAAGGGGCACCCTTTTGGGTCAATCTAGTCATAGGTGCTGCAATCGAAGAGAACCCCTCTACGAAACGACGGTAATAGCCCGCCAAACCAAGGAAACTGCGAATCTCAGTAGCGGAGGAGGGTCTGGGCCAACTCTGCACGGCCTCCACCTTCCTCGGATCTACTCGAATACCATCACTCAACACCACGTGGCCCAAAAATGCCACTGAACTCAACCAGAATTCACATTTAGAGAACTTGGCATAAAGTTGCTTCTCCCTCAGAATCGAAGCACTATCCTCAAATGCTGCTCGTGCTCTTCCCGACTCCGGAATATACTAGAATATCATCAATGAAGACAATCACGAACGAGTCCAGATAAGGCCTGAACACACTGTGCATCAAATGCATAAAGGCTGCTGGGGCATTAGTCAGCCCAAAAGACATCACGAGGAACTCATAGTGGCTATACTGAGTCCTGAAGGCAGTCTTCGGGATATCCGGCTCCCGAATCTTCAGCTGGTGATACCCAGAGCGCAAATCAATCTTAGAAAACACCTGTGCGCCCTGTAGCTGGTCAAATAAATCATCAATACGGGGCAAAGGATACCGGTTCTTCACTGTAACCTTGTTCAGCCGACGATAGTCAATACACATATGCATAGAACCGTCCTTTTTCTTCACAAACAATACAGGAGCACCCCAAGGCGAAACACTGGGTCGAATAAAACCCTTGCCCAATAACTCCTGTAACTGATCCTTCAACTCCTTCAACTTAGGAGGAGCCATACGGTACGGTGGAATAGAAATGTGCTGAGTGCCCGGCAATAAATCAATAGCGAAGTCAATATCTCTGTCGGGCGGCATGCCCGGGAGATCAGCTGGAAATACATCAGCAATGTCACGTACCGCAGGAACAGAATCAATAGAGGGAGTGTCAATACTGACATCCCGCACATAGGCTAGATAAGCTGCACACCCCTTCTCAACCATACGCTGAGCTCTGAGAAAGGAAATAACACGGCTAGGGGTGTGATCCAGGGTACCACTCCACTCATTACGTGGAATGCCTGGCATAGCTAGTGTCACGGTCTTGGCATGACAATCAAGAATAGCATAATGGGGCGACAACCAGTCCATGCCCAGAATAACATCAATATCGACCATCCCGAGCAACAATAGATCCGCTCTGGTCTCAAAATCACAAATGGTAACCAAACACGACCGATATACACGGTCCACGACCAAAGAATCACCCACCGGAGTGGAAACATAAATGGGGGCACTCAAAGAATCCCGAGGCACACCCAGATGAGAAGCAAAGTAAGAAGACACATATGAAAAAGTGGAACCAGGGTCGAATAGAATCGATGCCTCCCTGTGACTAACCAGAATAATACCTGTGATAACAGAGTCAGATGCAACAGCCGCAGCGCGATCAGGAATAGCATAGAATCTGGCCTGTCCCCCCTCTCGAGGGCGGCCTCTGGAACCCTGACCCCCGCCCCTGGCTGGCTGGGCAGGTGGAGTGGCAGCTGGGGCTGGAATGATAGCCTGCTGGCCCTGAGAACCACGCGGATGCTGTGATGACTGATGAGGTGCTCCTCTCCTGTGCCGGGGCACTCCCTAACCGGATGGAGAGTATCCCCGCACTCAAAGCAAGCTCGGGAGGACGCGGTGGCCGTGATCGACCGGCCTCACCCCCACTAGTCTAACCCCCTGGAGGTACCCCGTGCAGGAGGCACACTGGAAATGGGGGAGCATAATAAGGCTCCTGAGGTGCTAGAAGAGCTGGAGTACTACCGGCTTCTGGCAATGCTGAATGAACTGGATGGGCGGAATAACCCCTGCCAAAACGTCCGGCTGCTGAAGTGCGGGCACCTGAGAAATGGCCCGACTCACGAGACCTCTTGGCCTCCCTCTCTCCCCGCTCTCTAGGGAGCATACCCTCGATCCTCCTGACAATGCTCGCCGCCTGCTGATAAGGTATATCCGTCTCCAACTCCCTAGCCATGCTGGACCGGATCGGCGGAATAAGGCCCTCAATAAATCTCTGCATTCTCTCCCGGACCGTGGCTACCAAAGCCGGTGCATGCATGGCTAGACGGGTGAAACTGATAGCATACTCCAATACCGACATGGAGCCCTGTCGCAACCGCTCAAACTTCGAGCGCCAAGAATCCCTAAGGCCCTGGGGAACAAACTCCCTCAAAAACAGATCAAAAAACTGCGTCCAGGTCAATGAAGCAGACTACTCTGGACTATCCAACTCATACGTGCGCCACCAGTCATAAGCGGCCCCACGAAACTGAAAAGCAGTGAAGGAAACCCCGCTGGTCTCCACAATCCCCATAGTACGAAGAATACGATGACACTCCTCTATAAAACCCAATGCATCATCTGAAGCCAAACCACTGAACACTGGAGGGTTATATTTCTTGAACCTCTCCAATCTACACTGCTCGTCCTCAGAGGCAGCTGGTCCACCTCCGGGCTGTGCTGGGGCGGCAGGAGGCATAACCAAAACCTCTGGAACCTATCCCACTGGCACACGCTGCTCAGGTGTAACGGCTGCGGGAGTTCGGGCCCCTCCCCCGGCCTGGGATGTAGCTGCGACGAGAGGAAGCAGTCCTGCCTGAGCTAAAGTGGTATACATGCTCATGAACTGGGCCAGGGTCTCCTGTAGTGCTGGAGTAGTAGCAGATGTAGTCGGTGTACCAGGTGCCTGCGTTCCGACCTGGTCTACCTGTGGCACCTCAGCGGCAGCGCGCGCAGGTGCTGTGGCTGCACCTCGAGCGCGTCCTCGTCCTCTACCTCGGCCCGGGCCTCTAACGGCGGCAACAGGGGGCGCGGGTACCTGATCGTCACGAGTAGCTCGTGTCCTCAGCATCTGTGAGAGAATAGAAAGCAATAGTTTAGATTTGATGCCAAAAATGTCACACGACAAGGAATCCAAAAGAAATGAAGAGTTTCCTAAACAGTTACATAGCCCCTCGTAGATAAATACAGACGTCTCCGTATCGATCAGCGAGACTCTAAGTAACCGGTCCGTGTCCCGTGACTCCTATGAACCTAGAGCTCTGATACCAACTTGTCACGACCCTAGTTCACCAATCATGAACATGTCGTGATGGCACCCAGTCCCCACGACTAGGTAAGCCTAACACATTGCGGAATATACAAGCTATGAACACTTAAATAAGAGACAACGGAAAAATAGCATAAAAAGATATGTAATCCGTGCCGCTTGGCACATACATTCGCCAACACACTGAATAAAACGCTACCAAGATCCGGAATCCCACGGGTAACACAGACTAAAAGAGAATATACAACTGTGGCTCTATGTGTAAAGAGTATCTAACAACGAAATGAAGGGAAAATGTCAACTAATACTATCAGAATAGAAAGAAGGCCTCCGGATCCGCGGACGTAGCAGATCATACCTCGAGGTCTCCCAAAAAGTTGCGGAATCACCTAGTATGAGCCTGTCCTGATATACCTAGATCTGCACAACAAAAGTGTGCAGAAGAGTAGCATGAGTACACCACGGTGGTACTCAGCAAGTGCTAAGCCTAACCTCGATGGAGTAGTGACGAGGAAGGTCAGGGCCCTACTGAGAGAAAACAATTACAAAAATGATAGTAACAATAATAAGCAGTTTAAATGATAATTATTCCGAAATAACAACAATAAATGATTATTGCAACCGTCTACAATTAAAACTAACAACAAGTAACAAACTCAATTAACAAGTCCAGGACCTGTGGGAATTGAACCCACAGTCCCATTGACAGTACTCACGGGTCTGCGGGAATCGAACCCGCAGTCCACATCTCAATAAATCTCGGGATCTCCGGGAATCGAACCCGCAGTCCACATCTCAATAAATCTCAGGATCTCCGGGAATCGAACCCGCAGTCCACATCTCAATAAATCTCAGGATCTCCGGGAATCGAACCCGCAGTCCACATCTCAATAAATCTCAGGATCTCCGGGAATCGAACCCGCAGTCCACATCTCAATAAATCTCAGGATCTCCGGGAATCGAACCCGCAGTCCACATCTCAATAAATCTCAGGATCTCCGGGAATCGAACCCGCAGTCCACATCTCAATAAATCTCAGGATCTCCGGGAATCGAACCCGCAGTCCACAACAATATCACTCCGGGTCTCTGGGAATCGAACCCATAGCCCTGGGATCTCTGGGAATTGAACCCGCAGTCCACAAACACAGCAAATAAAGGAATACACAGAGAGAATATAATATTCTTAACTTCACCAATAAATAGTGCCAATAAATATCCAGAAGCTCAAGTAAGACAATTGGGCAACTAGACAGTTAAATACTACCTAATCATGCTTTTCTAACTACTACCGGGTAAGAATATCGAATTAACAGCTAAAAACAGGAATATAATTCATTGAACATTTTAAGTAATGTATGTGTTCAACAACCAGCGCTTGTATACACGCCCGTCACCTTGCGTACAAGGCATTTAAACTATCACATAATATCCTAGGGGTGAAAGTTCCCCCACACGAGATTAGACAAGCCACTTAATTCAATTCCGGTACAAAACCGCTAAGAAACGACTCCCTTGCCACGAGTATCCGACTCCGAGTGTCTCAACTCTATTCAATTAAATTGCATATTGTAAATAATAATTCAAGTAATTTATTCTACAATTAAATTCTAAGCTAATACGAAAAATTTTGAAAAATAACCAAGATCACACAAACATCGATGAAGCTCGATTCCTAAAAGACGGGGTTTTTAGTCATACATATCCGAAATTTGCCCCTTAATGATACTACGATGATCCAATATAGTTATGTAACTTCAATCTACAATTCAACATTCAATAGGGCCAATATTGATAATAAATTCCATAACTTATGCCATTTAGGCATATTATCAAACACCTTGTAGGCATGGTTATTTTTACCTCATAACTATAGTATTGGTTCTTCCAACTATCACCATTAACCAACAAATCATCTCACCATCATTCCTAACCAATTTATAACTTCCAAATACACATGTATGACCATCCATTCACACCCAACCAGCAAAAATTCCATCAAATAAACACCTTTAAATCCCTACCATGTTCATGTATTTAAATTGGGAATTTATGACTTCCAATTACCAAGCCATAAGTTGTAATACTTGATTCATACTCATATTCCCATAATATATCCATATATATAAGTCTAAGGTGTAGGATTTACCTTTTGGAAGAAATCTTGCAAAACCCCTTTTGAGTTCTTGAAGGAATTTCTTGAAAATATAAAGATTTTCAAGATTAATCCATGTTAATATAAGTGTTTAGGAGTAGTAATCAACTCAAAATACTCCAAAAATCTTACCTTGGATCATAGAAATGAAGAGTAGGACGGATTCCTCTTGAGAGAGCAAGCCCTTGCCCCAAAAATGACTTTGGAACTCTCTATACCCGGTCTTGGGGTATTTAGGGGCCTGCTACTAGCGCCCCCGCGCTAATTAGCGCGGGTTGAGGCAGAAAATAATCCGTTAGCGCGGGCTACTAGCGCTACCGCGCTAAGGCTGCGCTACTGACACATGCCCAGAAAATGGTCATAACTTTCTGTATACACCTCCAAATGACGAACGGTTTGTTGCGTTGGAAACTAGACTCAAAGGGCTTTAATTTGATAGGTTGTAGCTCACACAAATCTTTATATAACGGGAGATATAATCGTTTAAATTGATGTCTTGTGCACACTCATTTACATCTTCGCCTATTATGAAGTTTTCCAACTTCAAAAGTTCCCGTTAACCATCCGAAATCACCCCGAGGCCCGGGACCTCAACCAAAAATACTAACACCTCCTAAAACATCATGCAAACTTGTTCCAATCATCGACATGCATCAAACAACGCCAATACCATCAAATTACATCGAATTCAAGCTTAAGTTCTTCTAAAACTTCCAAAACACGCATTTAATCAAAAACCCGACCAAATGACGTCCGAATGACCTGAAATTTTGCAGACATATCCAAAATCACATAACGAAGCTACAGAAATTGTCGGAATTCCATTCTGACCCCCGGATAAAAAATTTCAAACTTCGGCATTTCAAGCCTAGTTGAGCTACAGACCTCCAAAATACATTCCGAATGCGTTCCCAACCCCAAAATCACCTAACGGAGCTAATGGAACCATCGGATTTCCGTTCCGAGATTGTCTTAACACTATTCTAGTTACGGACCATTTTCTAACCTTAAAGCTCTCACTTAGGGACTAAGTGTCCCAAAATACTTCAAATTTCAGAACCGACTCTCCCAGCAAACCACAATAGCAGAAATGAACTTAGGGAACAGTTAAATTGGGGATTGGGGCGTAATTTTCTAAAACGACCGGCCGGGTCGTTACAAAAAATCCTCCATTAACACACCTCCAATCCTCTATTTTCAGAGGTTTAATCCGTAGTTTAATATTATATTAACATAAATTTAGTCCCTGAGTGATTACCTGATGTTTTCCCTTGATTTCCTCCTCAAAATCGCTAAAATCCTCTCCTAGTTCGAAGCCTTCAATGTTTTTAATATTTTGAGAACCCTTCTGACATTAAACCCTCCAGGAGTTTCGCTTCTGTGACTCCATTACCGCTTTAGCGGTTCCACTTCTGCGGAAAGCTGGTTACTTCCGAGACCCAAGCCGAAAACTAAAATTCCGCTTCTGCGGTCTCTAGGTCGCCCCTGCAACTTTGCCCTATGTGGACTACTGTCCGCTTCTGCGGAAGATCCCAAATGGCCAACTCGCGCTCCTGCGGAAGCCTGTCTGCTTCTGCGAGATCACTTCAGCGATCTATGGTCCGCTTATGCGGACTTAGCTGGCCTCCCAAAATCTCGCACCTGCGCATCCATTGTCGCTTCTGCAGACTCGCTTCTGCAGTCCAAGTTCCGCAGAAGCGAAAATAACATAAGGCAGACACCAGCCTGCTACAACTTCCAATTTTCTCCCGTTTAATCACTCGAACTCATCCCGAGGTCCCGGGGACCTCAACCAAAAACATCAACCTACTCCAAATCACGATACGAACTTGTTCCAATCATAGAAACATATCATTAAACACAGAAATCATTAAATTATGGCAAATTCAAGCCTAAGTTTCAACCAAAACTTCTGAAACCTACATGTTATCAAAAACCCGACCAAACGATATCAGAATGACCTGAAATTTGCAGACATATCCAAAATCACTTAACGAAGCTACTTCAACTATCAGAATTCTATTCTGACTCCCGGATCAAAATCTCACCTATCGATCGGATTTCCAAAAAATCCAAACTTCGGCATTTCGAGCCTAATTGAGCTTCAGACCTCCAAAATACATTCCAAACGCGCTCCCAACCCCTAAATCACCTAATGGAGCTAACGGAACCATTGGATTTCCATTCTGAGGTCGTCTTAACACTGTTAAGAATACGGGCCATTTTTCAACTAAAAAGCTCTCATTTAGGGACTAAGTGTCCCAAAATACTCCAAATTCTAAAACCGAACATCCCGACAAACCATAATAGTAGAAATGAACTTAGGGAAACTGTTAATTGGGGATCGGGGCGTAAATTTATGAAACAACCGGCCGGGTTGTTACATTAGTTGTAGCTCGATCTAAAATCTGCAATTTCACCTTCTTAGGATGTTTATCCAAAAGATCGATTATAACCTTAACTCGAGCTGCACTAAGTCTCATTTTTTCCCATACAATTGATAATAAGAAATAGAAAGAAGGTTAATCATATAATCTTACTTTTATATTTTACTATAGGTAAGTACATGATGGATAAGAGCTGGATATTCATTAAGAATAGGACGTTACCGCAATACTTGAATGGTATCGAACAATTTTTAACCTTTGCATTTTCTAATCCTAATGTTGGTGTGACAATCCAATGTCCATGTATTAAGTGTAATAGTGTTCTTTGGAAAACACGAGAAGAAGTGAATATAGATTTACTTAGGCGAGGAATTGATTCAACATATGATAGGTGGATTTATCATGGAGAGTCGGATTCATCTTCGGATGATGGAACAAATGCTAGTGTACATTCAGATATAGGAAATGATGATGCTTCCACTTTTAAAATGTTGCATGACTTGTATCATGGTATTCTCTCTGATAATTGTGAGTTTGATGAGAATAACGAGTCTAGTTGTAAAGATCCTAATGCAGAAGCTAAAATTTTCTATAGGTTATTAAAAGATGCAAAGCAAAAGCTATATCCTGATTGTGAAAAGTTCTCCAAACTCTCTTTTGTAATGCGTCTTTTTCATATAAAGTGTTTACATGGCTGGGATAATACCTCATTTGACTCTTTATTAAAATTATTGAGTGATGTTTTACCCAAAGGAAATGTACTCCCGAATTCTATATATGAAGTTCAAAAGATAATTAAAGGTTCTGGTCTAGATTATGTGAAGATAGATGCATGTGTTAATAATTGCATTTTATATAGAAAGGAATATGTGAATCTTGAGCAATGCCCTAAATGTGGTGAAAAAAATGGATGGTAAGAAAGGGAGGAGATACCGATGAAGATGTTGCTTTAGGAAATTTGAATAAGAGAAGTAAAGAAATTTCTAGAAAGATTATTAGATATTTTCCTATAATACCAAGATTACAACGATTGTTTATGACAAAACGTACCGCTGAAGATATGAGATGGCATAAAAATAAGAGAGTTGATGATGGTGTTTTATGACATCCAGATGACTCATTGGCGTGGAAATTTTTTAATGAAAAGTATCCAAATTTGGCTTTAGATCCACGTAATGTAAGGTTTGGGCTCGCTTCAGACGGCTTTAATCCTTTTGGTTCAATATGAAATGCTTATAGCATGTGGCCGGTAACCTTGATCCCATATAATCTTGTGACGACCCAAAGGGTCATCACTTATTTAATTAATCATTTCGAGCTTCTGAGGCCTTGAAAACCTCATTCTATGTTGCCTTGATTTACGTGCACGATCCGAGCAGGTAGCCGGAAAGATTTTTGTGATAGAAAATATGAATTCTATGAGAATTTTGGATAAAAATGATATTAATATTGATATGGTTGACTTCGGTCAACATTTTTGGTAAACGGATCCGGACCCGAGATTTGATGGTCCCGAGAGGTCCGTAGGAAAATATGGGACTTGGACATGCGTCCGAAGTCGAATTCTGAGGCCTAGAGCCCAAGTTATGAATTTTTATGTGAAATTGTTTTTGATGCAATTATTAAAGGAAATAAATTAATTGACCTTGGTATCGGACTCGTATTTTGGTTCCGACGCTCGGTACAAGTCTTAAATATTATATATGTGATTTCTGTAAAGTTTGGTGACATTTGGATGTCGTTTGAGATGTTTTGGACCTTGAGTTCCAAGTTAAGAAGTTTTAAAAATCAAAAGTATGAAAATCATGAGTTTGAGGCTTGATTTGATTAAAACGAAGTGATATTGGCGATATGATCGCATGAACAAGTCCATAATGTGTTTTTGAGGTTGTGTACAAGTTTGGTTTGGAGCCCGGGGGCTCGGGTAAAGATTTGATAGGCCGTTGGATGAAATTCTGAATTTTTGAACTGCTGGTTTTTCACCCAGCTGTTGTCTTCGCAATTGCGAAGAATTTCTCGCAATTGCGAAGGTGGCAGGTCAAGGCAGGGTTCGCAAATGCGAACCCTGGGTCGCAAAAGCGAAGGTGCCCAGGACCAGTTGGGTTCACAAATGCGAACCAAACCTCGCAATTGCGAGGCCTTCAGTAATTGCCTGTCTTCGCAATTGCGAAGAATATGTCGCAATTGCAAAGAAGCCCAGAAGCCTGCTGGTTCGCAAATGCGAACCTTATGTCGCAAATGCGAAAAATCCCTGGAAGCAGCCTAGTTCGCAATTGCGAACATATGTTCGCAATTGCGAAAACCCCAGATTTTTGCCTTGGCTTCGCAAATGCGAACAAAAGTTCGCAAATGCGAACTTCCCACCCTTAGCTTATTTTTCAAACTCCAGAAAATGGTCGGGGTTCGCAAATGCGAACACAGAGACCTGAAAAACACGAATTTCAGTCATTTCTTCACATTTTACAAAAGCAAAACACCCATTTGCGATTCTTCAAGGATTTCTTCTTCATCAAAACGATTGTAAGTCACTTTTTACTTAATTCTTTCAATTCCTAACATCATTAAACATGTTTTTCATAAGAAATCAATGATTTTCATGGTAGAATTCTTGTTTTTGTTAGAAAATAGGGTTTTTCATAAATTGGGGAATTGGACCTCGAATTGAGGTCCGATTTTGAAACAAATCATATATATGAACTCGTGGGGGAATGGGTAACCGGATTTTGGTCCTAACCCCGAGTTCCAACCATGTGGGCCCGGGGTTGAAATTCACTATTCATGGCAGAATGTTGTAAAAGTGGTATTTGGTCTTAAGAATTAGTTTGTTGAGTAGAATTGTTGATATTAAATCAATTGTGTATAGATACGATTGGATTGGAGTCAAATTCGAAAGGAAAGGGCATTGCTACGGATTAAATCATTCGTAAACTTTCGAGGTAAGTGTTTGTTCTATCCTAGTTTGTAGGAATATGAATTTAGTTATGAATAAATTGCTGAATAAGAGTTATTGGTGTTATACCGGTAATGAAGGTAATTTGTTGAAATTATTATAAATTATTGGTTTAAGACTGGTAATTATAAATATTGTTGATATAGAGATTATTGGCTAAATGCCGGTAACATATATATTTTATATTTGGGATCGAGTGGTACGCGGACCACAAAGTGACTTAAAATCTTGGCATTGGCCATAGTTGCCGGTAGCCGATTGATATATTTGGGAGCGGGTGGTACGCCTACCACAAGATATGATTATTGATATATTTGGGAGCGGGTGGTACGCCTACCACAAGATATAACTATTGATATATTTGGGAGCGGGTGGTACGCCTACCACGAGATATAATTATTGATAATTGGGAGCGGGTGGTACGCCTACCATAAGAGATAATTACTGTGATAGTTGGGAGCGGGTGGTACGCCTACCACGAGACATGAAATGAAAGAGGAAATTGAGACATGAAAGTAAGATTATTTTGGATATCTTGAGTTATTGAATATTATTTCAGAGCAGAGTATTTCTTTATGAATGTATTGTATATATATATCTATATTGCAACCGTACAGGTTTAGGTGGGTGACTGGCCTTAGCCTTGTCACTAGTTCGCTGGGATAGGCCAGGCACATACCAGCACATGGGGTCGGTTGTGCTGATACTACACTCTGCGCTCTTTTGCGCAGATACAGGTTACGGACAGCAGCAGCGGCAGTAGCGACTTGTGGATTTTCCGACTACTGAGACTACGAGGTAGCCTTGCAGGCGTCCGCAGGACCCGTTGTCTCTCCTATCTATGCTTTTCATTCTGTTATCTCATGTAATCGAGATAAACAGCTTGTATTTTCTTTAAAACAATTATGTGTATTATTCTTAGAAGTTCGTGAGTATTGTGACACCAGTCTTGGGTAGTGTATCAGATTTGGATTTTTCTTTATCATATCCTGACTAAGTCTTCCGCTAATTTTGATTGTTCCGCTGAAATTTTATGTTGTTAATAAGAAATTGGTTATTTATGGAGATGTAATTAATATTTGGCTTGCCTAGCTTCTATTTAGTAGGCACCATCATGACCCCGATGGTGGGAAATCCGGGTCGTGAGAAGTTGGTATCAAAGCACTAGGTTGCACAGGTCTCACAACTCACGAACAACCTTAGTAGAGTCTGAAGGATCGGTACGGAGACGTCTGTATTTATCCTCCAGAGGCTACAGAGTTAGGAAAATATTCTCTTTATTCTTTCCGGTCGTGCGACTTGATCTTTTGAATGTTAATTGAACTTCTACTCTGTTCTTCCGCAGATGGTAAGGACACGTGCATCCTCATCTACTGACTAGCAGCCCGAGGTCCCAGCAGCGGCAGCTCCCGCTAGGGGTAGAGGCCGAGGTCGAGGTCGTCCTAGAGGACAAGGTAGGGGCGGAGCTCAGCCCCGAGCAGCAGCACGAGTGGCAGAACCTCAGGTTCATATAGAGGAGGAAATTCCGGCCCCAGCAGCTCCAGTAGGCCCAGCTCAGGTCCCAGGAGGAGCTTTATTTTCACCGGATCTTCAGGATGCTTTGGTCCGGATAGCAGGTTTTATGGATCATGTCACCAGAGCAGGTTTATTACCGGTAGCACCAGCCACTTCTCAAGCTGGAGGAGGTAATCAGACTCCTGCTACGCGCACTCCGGAGCCAGTAATTCCCCAGGCTCAAGATCCTGTGATTCAGCCAGTTGAGGCAGTTCGGCCTATTATTGCGACTCCGTCTAATGATGGTGCGGCTATGTCTGCTGATGCGTTGTGGAGATTGGACAGGTTTACCAAGCTGTTCACTACCACATTCAGTGGTACTCCTTCAGAGGATCCACAGGACTTCCTATACAACTGCCACGAAGTTCTCCGTACTATGGGTATTGTGGAGACTAATGGTGTGGATTTTGCTACTTTTCGGTTATCCGGTTCCGCCAAGACTTGGTGGAGAGATTATTGTCTAACCAGGCCGGCGGGATCGTCATCTTTGACTTGGGAGCGGTTTGCAGAATTATTCTTGGAGAAGTTCCTTCCAGCAACTCAGCGGGAGGTTATGCGCAGACAATTTGAGCGTCTTCATCAGGGTTCTATGTCTGTCACACAGCACGAGACTAGGTTCGTGGACCTGGCTCGTCATGCTATTATCATACTTCCCACAGAGCGGGAGAGAGTGAGGAGGTTTATTGATGGCTTGAATCAGCCAATTCGGCTACAGATGGCTATGGGAGCAGGAACTGAAATCACTTTTCAGGAGGCGGCTAATGCAGCCCGCCGGATCGAGATGGCTCTGTCACAGGGAGCGAGACATGGATCAGATAAGAGATCTCGTAATTCGGGTAGATTCAGTGGTACCTCGTCCGGAGATAGAGATTTTTATGATAGAGGCCATCCTCCTAGGCCTTATCAGTCAGCTCTTCAGGTTTCTCATGATGCTTCAGGTGATCGTAATTCTCAGCCACGCTACTCTGATCAGCAGCCTATCGGTGCACCACCACTTCTCCATTTTCAGCAGCCGAGGGCTTGTTTTACGTGCGGTGATCTTAGGCACATTGCAAGGTATTGCCCTCGAGCTTCTGACAGATCTCACCAGCAGGGTTCTCGTGCCATGATTCAGGCCCCAGTTCCCTCACAACCTGCCCAGCCGGCTAGAGGCGGAGGTAGAGGACATAGAGGTGGAGGTAGAGGTCATAGAGGTGGAGCTCAGACCGATAGAGGTAGAGACCAGCCAGCAGCTGATCGTCCTAGAGACACTGCTCAGGGTGGTGGGGCACAGCCCCGATGTTATGCACTTCCCGCCAGACCAGAGGCTGAGTCTTCTGATGCCGTCATTACAGGTATTATTTTGGTTTGTGATAGAAAGGCATCGGCATTATTTGACCCTGGGTCTACATATTCGTATGTGTCTTCCTATTTTGCACCATACTTGGTTCAGCCCAGTGATCCATTGAGTGTTCCTGTTCATGTGTCTACACCGGTAGGCGACTCTATTGTGGTTGATCGAGTTCATCGGTCATGTATTATAGTAATTGAGGGTCTCGAGACCCGTGCTGATTTATTACTCCTAAATATGGTGGACTTCGATATTATACTAGGTATGGACTGGCTATCTCCGTATCATGCTATTTTAGATTGCCATGCCAAGACGGTGACTTTAGCTCTGCCAAATTCGCCTCGTATAGAGTGGAAAGGAATTTCAGGTCATACTAGCCGTAATGTTATTTCTTATGTTAAAGCTCGGCGTATGGTTGGAAAGGGATGCTTGGCTTATTTGGCCTATGTCCGTGATTCTAGTGCTGAGGTTCCTTCTATTGACTCTGTGCCTGTGGTTCGCGAATTTCCTGAAGTATTTCCTTCAGACTTGCCGGGTATGCCGCCCGATAGGGACATTGATTTTTGCATTGATTTGGCTCCAGGCACTCAGCCCATTTCCATTCCCCCATACCGTATGGCTCCGCCGGAGTTAAAAGAATTGAAGGAACAATTGCAGGATTTACTTGAAAAGGGTTTCATTAGACCCAGTGTTTCGCCGTGGGGTGCACCTGTATTATTTGTAAAGAAGAAAGATGGTTCGATGAGAATGTGCATTGACTATCGACGGTTAAACAAGGTGACTATCAAAAATAAATATCCACTTCCGCGAATTGATGATTTATTTGACCAGCTTCAGGGTGCCAAGGTATTTTCAAAGATAGATTTGAGATCTGGCTATCATCAGCTGAAGATTAGGTCATCTGATGTCCCTAAGACCGCGTTCCGCACTCGGTATGGACATTATGAATTTCTGGTCATGTCTTTTGGGTTGACAAATGCTCCAGCAGCTTTTATGGAATTAATAAATCGGGTGTTCCGGCCTTATTTAGACTTGTTTGTAATAGTCTTCATTGATGACATATTAATATATTCCCGCAGTCAGGAGGAGCATGCGCAACATCTCAGAGTGGCCTTACAGACTCTGAGAAATAGCCAACTATATGCAAAATTTTCAAAGTGTGAATTTTGGCTAAGTTCAAATGCATTCCTGGGTCATATTGTGACGGCAGCAGGTATTCAGGTTGATCCAAAGAAAATTGAGGCAGTCAAGAGCTGGCCTAGACCGACATCAGCCACAGATATTCGGAGTTTCTTGGGGTTAGCGGGTTATTACCGTCGATTCGTAGAAGGATTTTCTTCTATTGCAACCCCACTGACCAGATTGACCCAGAAGGGTGTTCAATTTGAATGGTCCGATGAATGTGAGGCGAGCTTTCAAAAGCTCAAGACAACCTTGACCACGACACCGGTATTGGTTTTACCCACAGGTACGGGACCTTATACTGTTTATTGTGATGCTTCCCGTATTGGGCTTGGTGCGGTGTTAATGCAGGATGGCAAGGTTATTGCCTATGCTTCGAGGCAGTTGAAGATTCATGAGAAGAACTATCCAGTGCATGATCTAGAATTGGCGGCGATTATTCACGCATTGAAGATCCGGAGGCATTATTTGTATGGTGTAGCATGTGAAGTATACACCGATCATAAGAGTCTTCAGTATTTGTTTAAGCAGAAAGAGTTGAATATGAGACAGAGAAGGTGGCTAGAGTTGCTAAAAAACTATGATGTTACTATTTTATATCACCCAGGTAAGGCTAATGTGGTGACCGATGCATTGAGTAGAAAGTATGCCAGCATGGGTAGTCTCGCATACATTCCGGTCAGTCAGAGACCATTAGCTCTAGATGTCCAGGCCTTAGCCAATCGGTTCGTGAGATTAAACATTTCTGAGCCTAGCAGGGTGTTAGCCCGCACGGTCGCTCATTCTTCTTTATTAGAGCGTATCCGTGAGAGGCAATTTGATGATCCTCATTTGCGTGAGTTGAGAGATACAGTACAGCGGGGAGGTGCCACACAGGTAAATCTAGATGATGATGGGATATTGAAATTGCGGGGTCGAGTTTGTGTGCCCAATGTCGAAGGGATTCGAGAGTTAATATTAGCAGAGGCCCACAGTTCGCGGTATTCTATTCACCCGGGCGCCGCGAAGATGTACCAGGACTTACGTCAGCACTATTGGTGGCGGAGAATGAAGAAAGATATCGTTGCGTATGTCGCTCGGTGTCTAAATTGTCAGCGAGTGAAATATGAGCACCAGAGGCCTGGTGGTGTATTCCGAAGAATTGAAATTCCCGAGTGGAAATGGGAGCGAATTACAATGGATTTCGTTACTGGACTTCCTTTGACTAGAAGGAAATTTGATGCTATTTGGGTCATTGTTGACAGGCTGACCAAATCAGACACTTTATTCCAGTATCCGTCTCCTACTCATCGGAGAGGTTAGCGGAGATTTACATTAGGGAGATTGTTCGTCTTCATGGGGTGCCGGTATCTATTATCTCCGATCGGGGTACACAGTTTACCTCGCGGTTCTGGAGAGCGGTCCAGCAGGAGTTAGGCACCCAGGTTCAGTTGAGTACAGCATTTCATCCTCAGACGGATGGCCGGTCCGAGAGGACTATTCAGATTCTAGAGGACATGCTTCGAGCCTGTGTTATTGATTTCGGAGGCTCGTGGGACCAGTTTCTACCATTAGCAGAGTTCGCCTACAATAACAGTTACCAATCTAGCATCCGGATGGCTCCGTATGAGGCGTTGTATGGTAGGCGATGTCGATCACCAGTTGGATGGTTTGAACCGGGAGAGGCTCGGTTGTTGGGTACAGACTTAGTTCAGGAGGCCTTAGATAAGGTCAAGACTATTCAGGAGAGATTGCGTTCAGCTCAGCCTAGGCAAAAGACTTATGCGGATCGCAAGGTTCGAGATGTAGATTTCATGGTTGGTGAACGAGTATTGCTTCGGGTGTCGCCTATGAAGGGCGTGATGAGGTTCGGAAAGAAGGGCAAGCTCAGCCCTAGGTATATTGGTCCATTTGAGATTTTAGACAGAGTGGGAGGGGTGGCTTACAGATTAGCTTTGCCGCCTAGCTTATCAGCCGTGCATCCAGTTTTTCATGTATCTATGCTTCGGAGATACCACGGCGATCCCACACATGTGTTAGACTTCGGTACTGTCCAATTGGACAATGATCTATCTTACGAGGAGGAGCCAGTAGCCATTCTAGACCGGCAGGTTCGACAGTTGAGCTCGAAGAGTTATCCTTCTGTGCGTGTTTAGTGGAGAGGTCAGCCTCCCGAGGCATCTACCTCGGAGTCCGAGTCCGATATGCGGAGCCGCTACCCTAATTTGTTCCCCGACTCAGGTACTTTCTTCTCTTGTCCGTTCGAGGACGAACAATTGTTTTAGAGGTGGAGATTGTGACGACCCAAAGGGTCATCACTTATTTAATTAATCATTTCGAGCTTCTGAGGCCTTGAAAACCTCATTCTATGTTGCCTCGATTTACGTGCACGATCCGAGCAGGTAGCCGGAAAGATTTTTTTGATAGAAAATATGAATTCTATGAGAATTTTGGATAAAAATGATATTAATATTGATATGGTTGACTTCGGTCAACATTTTTGGTAAACGGATCCGGACCCGAGATTTGATGGTCCCGAGAGGTCCGTAGGAAAATATGGGACTTGGACATGCGTCCGGAGTCGAATTCCTGAGGCCTAGAGCCCAAGTTATGAATTTTTATGTGAAATTATTTTTGATGCAATTATTAAAGGAAATAAATTAATTGACCTTGGTATCGGACTCGTATTTTGGTTCCGACGCCCGGTACAAGTCTTAAATATTATATATGTGATTTCTGTAAAGTTTGGTGACATTTGGATGTCGTTTGAGATGTTTTGGACCTTGAGTTCCAAGTTAAGAAGTTTTAAAAATCAAAAGTATGAAAATCATGAGTTTGAGGCTTGATTTGATTAAAACGAAGTGATATTGGCGATATGATCGCATGAACAAGTCCATAATGTGTTTTTGAGGTTGTGTACAAGTTTGGTTTGGAGCCCGGGGGCTCGGGTAAAGATTTGATAGGCCGTTGGATGAAATTCTGAATTTTTGAACTGCTGGTTTTTCACCCAGTTGTTGGCTTCGCAATTGCGAAGAATTTCTCGCAATTGCGAAGGGGACAGTGTAAGGCAAGGTTCGCAAATGCGAACCTTGGGTCGCAAATGCGAAGGTGCCCAGGACCAGTTGGGTTCGCAAATGCGAACCAAACCTCGCAATTGCGAGGCCTTCAGTAATTGCCTGTCTTCGCAATTGCGAAGAATATGTCGCAATTGCGAAGAAACCCAGAAGCCTGCTGGTTCGCAAATGCGAACCTTATGTCGCAAATGCGAAAAATCCCTGGAAGCAGCCTAGTTCGCAATTGCGAACATATGTTCGCAATTGCGAAGACCCCAGATTTGCCTTGGCTTCGCAAATGCGAACAAAAGTTCGCAAATGCGAACTTCCCACCCTTAGCTTATTTTTCAAACTCCAGAAAATGGTCGGGGTTCGCAATTGCGAACCCATGTTCGCAAATGCGAACACAGAGACCTGAAAAACACGAATTTCAATCATTTCTTCACATTTTACAAAAACAAAACACCCATTTGCGATTCTTCAAGGATTTCTTCTTCATCAAAACGATTGTAAGTCACTTTTTACTTAATTCTTTCAATTCCTAACATCATTAAACATGTTTTTCATAAGAAATCAATGATTTTCATGGTAGAATTCTTGTTTTTGTTAGAAAATAGGGTTTTTCATAAATTGGGGAATTGGACCTCGAATTGAGGTCCGATTTTGAAACAAATCATATATATGAACTCGTGGGGGAATGGGTAACCGGATTTTGGTCCTAACCCCGAGTTCCGACCATGTGGGCCCGGGGTTGAAATTCACTATTCATGGCAGAATGTTGTAAAAGTGGTATTTGGTCTTAAGAATTAGTTTGTTGAGTAGAATTGTTGATATTAAATCAATTGTGTATAGATACGATTGGATTGGAGTCAAATTCGAAAGGAAAGGGCATTACTATGGATTAAATCATTCGTAAACGTTCGAGGTAAGTGTTTGTTCTATCCTAGTTTGTAGGAATATGAATTTAGTTATGAATAAATTGATGAATAAGAGTTATTGGTGTTATACCGGTAATGAAGGTAATTTGTTGAAATTATTATAAATTATTGGTTTAAGACCGGTAATTATAAATATTGTTGATATAGAGATTATTGGCTAAATGCCGGTAACATATATATTTTATATTTGGGATCGAGTGGTACGCCGACCACAAAGTGACTTAAAATCTTGGCATTGGCCATAGTTGCCGGTAGCCGATTGATATATTTGGGAGCGGGTGGTACACCTACCACAAGATATGATTATTGATATATTTGGGAGCGGGTGGTACGCCTACCACAAGATATAACTATTGATATATTTGGGAGCGGGTGGTACGCCTACCACGAGATATAATTATTGATAATTGGGAGCGGGTGGTACGCCTACCACAAGAGATAATTACCGTGATAGTTGGGAGCGGGTGGTACGCCTACCACGAGACATGAAATGAAAGAGGAAATTGAGACATGAAAGTAAGATTATTTTGGATATCTTGAGTTATTGAATATTATTTCGGAGCAGCAGAGTATTTCTTTATAAATGTATTGTATATATATATATCTATATTGCAATTGTACAACAAGTTTAGGTGGGTGACCGGCCTTAGCCTTGTCACTAGTTCGCCGGGATAGGCCAGGCACTTACCGAGCACATGGGGTCGGTTGTGCCGATACTACACTCTGCGCTCTTTTTGCGCGGATACGGGTTACGGACAGCAGGTAGCGGCGGTAGCGACTTATGGATTTTCCGACTACCGAGACTACGAGGTAGCCTCGCAGGCGTCCGCGGGACCCGTTGTCTCTCCTATCTATGCTTTTCATTCCGTTATCTCATGTAATCGAGATAAACAACTTGTATTTTCTTTCAAACAATTATGTGTATTATTCTTAGAAGTTTGTGAGTATTGTGACACCGGTCTTGGGTAGTGTATCAGATTTGGATTTTTCTTTATCATATCCGACTAAGTCTTCCGCTAATTTTGATTGTTCCGCTGAAATTTTATGTTGTTAATAAGAAATTGGTTATTTATGGAGATGTAATTAATATTTGGCTTGCCTAGCTTCTATTTAGTAGGCGCCATCATGACCCCGATGGTGGGAAATCCGGGTCGTGACAAATCTCCCCCGTGGTTATGTATGAAACAATCAAATCTTTTGTTGTCTTTGCTTATTCCTGGACCAAAAAGCCCTGGTATGGATATTGATGTATATCTCCAACCCTTAGTAGATGATTTGAAAATATTGTGGGAGAGTGGAATTGAGACTTATGATGCTTTTATGAAATAAAATTTTGTCTTGCGTGCTTCTTTGTTGTGGACAATTAATGACTTTTCAGCTTATGGTATTTTATCTGGTTGGAGCACCAAAGATAAATTAGCTTGTCCGATTTGTCATATACACACTTATTCTATTTATTTGAAACATGGTCGAAAGCAATGTTATATGGGTCATCATAGGTTATTGGAAATAAATCATCCCTATCATCGGAATAAAAGTTCTTTTGATAACACAAAGGAAGAAAGACTTGCACCACAAGCTTTGAGTGGAGATGATGTACTTGCACAACTTAACACATCCTCACAAGTGTTAGTTGACAGCAGCACAAGAAAAAGAAAACGCGATGCTATAAGATATGAAAATTGGAAGAAAAAAAGTATATTTTTTGAACTCCCATATTGGAGGACTTTATTGTTGAGACATAATTTGGATGTGATGCATATAGAAAAAAACATCAGTGAAAGTGTGATAGGAACGTTATTAGATATTGAAGGAAAAACAAAGGACCCATTAAAATCTGGGTTGGACTTGCAAGAGATGAAAGTTAGGAAACCCCTCCATCCAATACAAAGTGAGAATAAATACATACTTCCTCCAGCAAGCTATACAATGTCTAAAACTGAGAAGATTCAATTTTGTCAGCTCATTAAAGAAGTCAAGTTTCCTGATGTTTATGCTTCTAACATTAGTCGTTGTGTCAATGTTAAGGAAGCAAGAATTTTTGGACTTAAAAGTCATGACCACCATGTTCTTTTTCAACGTATTTTTCCACTTATCATCAAAGAGATTTTGCCAAAGGATGAATATGATCCATTAGTTAAGCTGTCATTATTCTTTAGCGATTTGTGCGCTAAAGAGTTGCACGTGGAAAAGTTAGATCAACTAGATAAAAGTATACGAATGACAATTTATAAATTAGAGCGTGTGTTTTTGCCAACGTTCTTTGATGTTATGGTTCATTTGGCAATTCATTTGGCAATGGAGGCAAAGTTGGGTGGTCCCGTTCAATTTCGATGGATGTATTACAATGAAAGGTTGGATTCTTATTCCTCTAAACTATTCCTTTAGATGCCCTTTTAGTTAAAATTTGTTGCAACATTGATATATTTTTATGTCATAGATTTTTGCGCACCTTGAAAGGTTATGTACGAAATAAAGCTCGGCCGGAAGGATCAATTGCTGAGGGATATCTTGCTGAGGAATGCATGACATTTTGTTCCAAATATTTGACTGATATGGAGACTAAGCAAAATCGTCCAGATAAAAATTTTGATTCTTCTAATATAGAACCCAATGACTTATCTATATTTAATCGTCGTGGTAAGCCATTAGTAGGAGGTACTTGGATAAACTTGAGCACTCATGAAATCAATCAAGCTCATTTTAACATCCTCCAAAATTGTGAGGAAGTCAGACATTGGATGGAGTAAGATACCTTTCACTTAGTTTACATCCTATTATTCTTATGAATCTCTCAACAACTCTGTTGTAATGTTATTTGTTTTAATTTAGATTAAATTTTCACAATGCATAGGCAACACTTAGAAATATTAATGAAGGAGAATAATAGAAATATTTTCAAGAGGCATAGGGAGGAATTCCCTTTGTTGTTTGAGAAAAAGGTAAATTATATTATTTGATGCTTGTTTATCTTTAATTTGTAAATTATATTTTTTGAGTAGTATTAATGTTTGTGAGTTTGTAATTGAAATATTATAGGTGGTAGAGTTAAAAGAAAATGGTGATGGCAGATCATCGTGCTTATTGCCATAATGGATATATCATGAATGGGTATAGATTTCGAACAATGGAATCTGAATTAGGTTTGAAAACCCAAATAGTGGTCTAGTTGTGAAGAGTGATGAACATACAGAAAATGTTGATTATTATGGAAAGATAAGAAAGATTTTAGAGATATAATATTTGGATAAAAATTCAGTCATATTATTTCAATGTGACTGGTTTGAAGTTCCTACTCAAGGTCGTAGCCAAAGTAGAGGTTATAAAAGGGATGAATGTAGATTCATTTGTGTAGATGTGACACAACTCTATTTTACATATGATCCATTCATTTTAGGCTCACAAGCTCAATTTGTGTATTATGTTATGATCAAAATGAGAATTGGCATGCTGTGGTAAGAGTAAAACCACGAAATTTGTATGACTTACCCGAACAAGCAAATGAAACAGAGTTGTATCAACCGATTGACTTGGTTGAAAGAGGAGAAGCGGATCCTCAAGTAGAGTCGGACAATGATGTCACTAGAATACAAAGAGAAGATATTGATGGAGTGAGAGTTGATACACCTTCTCTGAATAACGAGGAAGAAGTAGACTTAGAATTTGATGAAAATGGAGATGACTTCAGCGCAGATGAAGAATATCTTTCTGATGAATTTGATGAATTAGATGAAATTGAAGATGATGATTGGCTGTAATTTTCAACTAGTCTTCAAGATAGTTTTGCTTATTTCATTCGTTTTCTTCACATAAGTTCTATTTCCATCACATTGCCGAACTGGTGGTTTGATTCGATGCCCAAATTATTCCAATTTTCTTTTTCAAACCACTAAAAATGCAGCTTTTAGCTGCATGTACGAGGAATTGGGGGAGAAAGGCGGGGACAAGAAGTTATTCCGGTTAGCCAAAGTAAGGGAAATGAAGGCGCGGGATCTGGACCAGGTTAGGTGCATCAAGGATGAGGATGGTAGAGTCCTGATGGTGGAGTCTCAAGTCAAACAGAGATGGCAGGCGTATTTCCGAGACCTTCTAAATGATGAGGGGGACCAAATCATAGAACTAGGGGAGCTGGGGCATTCAAAGCGTCGTAGAGACTTAGGGTACCGTAGGCGCATTAGGGTGGAAGAGGTCATGAGATCTTTGCGTAGGATGAGTAAAGGCCGAGTGACCGGGCCAGACGAAATCCCGGTGGAGTTCTGGAAATACATGGGAAAGCCAGGAGTAGAGTGGCTCACCAGGTTGTTCAATGCGATCTTCAGGTCCAAAAGGATGCCGGAGGAGTGAAGATGGAGTATAGTGGTGCCCTTGTATAAGAACAAAGGGGATATCCAGTGTTGCAACAACTATAGGAGCATCAAATTAATAAGCCACACCATGAAGGTCTGGGAGCGGGTGATCGAGGCCAGGGTGAGGGAGTCGACATCTATTTCCGTGAACCGGTTCGGTTTCATGCCGGGTCGGTCCACTACAGAAGCTATCCACCTTGTCAGGAGATTGGTGGAATAGTTTAGGGATATGAAGAAGGACCTGTACATGGTGGTTATCGACTTGGAAATGGCGTACGACAAGGTCCCTAGGGAGGTACTATGGAGGTGCCCGGAGGCTAAGAGCGTGCCGGAAGCCTACATCAGAGCAATCAAGGACATGTACGATGGAGCTAAGTCCAGGGTCAGGACAGTGGGTGGCGACTCAGACCACTTCCCGGTGGTTATGGGGCTCCATCAAGGATCTGCGCTTAGCCCCCTCTTGTTTTCATTGGTAATGGATGCTCTGACGCGGCATATTCAAGGGGATGTACCTTGGTGTATGCTATTTTCTGATGACATAGTCCCGGTAGACGAGACAAGGGTCGGTGTTAACGAAAGGCTAGAGGTATGGAGACAGACTCTCGAGTCTAAGGGGTTCAAACTAAGCAGGTCGAAGACAGAATATCTGGAGTGCAAGTTTAGCACTGAGCCGAGCGAAGTGGGAGGGAGCGTGATGATTAGATCTCAGGCCATAGCCAAGAAGGATAGTTTTAGATACCTTGGATCGGTGATCCAGGGTGACGGGGAGATAGACGGGGATGTCACTCACCGTATAGCGGCGGGATGGTCGAAGTGGAGGCTTGCTTCTGGAGTCTTGTGTGATAAGAAAGTGCCACAGAAACTCAAGGGGAAGTTTTATAGAGGTGTGATTAGACCTGCCATGCTGTATGGGACGGAGTGTTGGCCGGTGAAGAAATCTCATGTTGAGAGGATGATGGTTGCGGAGATGAGGATGCTTAGGTGGATGTGCGGGCTCACCAGGTTAGATAAGATTAGGAACGAAGTTATTCGGGAGAAGGTGGAGGTGGCCCCAGTGGATGAGAAGATGCGAGAGGCGAGGCTGCGGTGGTTCGGGCATGTACGGAGGAGAAGCCCCGATGCCCCGGTGAGGAGTTGTGAGCGGCTAGCGGGGGTTGGTGTGAGGCGAGGCAGAGGGAGGCCTAAGAGATACTGGGGAGAGGTTATTAGACAGGACATGGCCAGGATGCGGGACATGACCCTCGATAGGAAAGTCTGGAGGTCTAGTACCAAGGTTGTAGGATAGGGACTTCTAGATTTTTCGTACTCTTTTCCCGGGGTGGGTGAGGTGTGGTGGGGACGCCCATAGAGGATTAGTTTGTGTTCTCTTGTGGTAGTCATTTCTGGTAGTTACTGTTTTAATATCATTGCATGCATATCTTCTTATTGATGGTATTTATGCTTCTTATGTTTAGACAATTTTTTGCGATGTATGCTGGTATAACTAATGCAGTTTTTGTTTTTTGTTTGCCTTTCTTTTCAATGCGCCGAGGGTCAATTGGAAACAGCCTCTCTGCCCTCTCGGGTAGAGGTAACGCATGTCTACATATTACCCTCCCCAGACCCCACCTTGTGGGAATATACTGGGTTGTTGTTGTTGTTATTGTTGTAAAATTCTCCAAAATCCAAGCCACGAAATTCTCCAAAATTCTTCAAACTAGTTTGTGTATTATGTTTTTTCTTTAGAATTCTACCCACTAATTATTGAATTCTTTTTTAGTTAAGACATCAAATTATCAACTTTAAAAGCCGCACTATGGCAACAATGTCAAATCTTTACTTTTCTTCTTTTCTTATTGTCCGTTTTAAGAGACCACTTCAATCCCGATTACCGCTAGGTATTCCAAGACTAAGTTTGAGTAGTCTCGTTTAATATGGAATAATTCTTTTCCTTTCCTTTGTTTTGAAAAGAGGTAGGCTCGATAAAAGATAATCACATAACGACGCCAAGACTAACTTCTCCTTCGTCATGTTATACTAGTTTTATTATTTTCTATTTTCTTTCTAAGTTAAAATTTTGATGAACTCAAGTTCCAAGGTTAGGTCCTTCTGGACTACTACCTGAAAGAATTTTTTTTTAATTAAGAAACCAAGAATATTGAAAGTCACTAATCTAAAATCAAACCAACCCCAGAAACAAAATAAAAAGAAAATGCTCTATGCAGATTTAAAAAAAAATTAAATCAGCCATTCGAAATCATGATTTTAATGATTTTTCCGTTGAAAAACTCTACTCATTTTTTAAACTTCATAAATAATAATCAAACAAGACGAATCACTTTCATAGCAAATATCTTAAACCCTAAGTTTATTTACCTAAATTTCACAATCAAACAATTACACACACACACACACAATATATATATATATATATATATATATATATATATATATATATATATATATATATATATATATATATATATATATATATATATATATATATATATATATATATATATATATCATTCAGACATTCTCACCGTTCTCTCCGATCAGCAGCAACAAGTAATTCTTGTAGTTCTTCTTATCAGCAGAAAAAATAGGGGAGTCTTCTTATCAGCAAAAACAACAGGGGAGGAGCTCTTTGAATTAGAATGGATAACAAAAACCCTAGTCAGGATAGTTATTAGAGAGTGGGCTATAAATCCGGGAAAACAATTAAAGGCTTTTGGTTTTGCCGCGTTTGTTTTTGCCGGAATATTGAAACGTTTAGGCCACAATCCGTATCTAGCAATTAAGTTATGGGAGTTGGGAGTGATATATCTTTTTAGGAGACAGCTAATGCAGCTCGTAGAGTTGAGATGGCTCTTGCTCGGGGAGGTGGTTTTCCTTCAGACAAAAAGCCTCATCATTCCGGCAGAGTTAGTGGTACTTCTTCCGGAGGCAGGGATTCTTATGATATGGGCCAGTCTTCCAGGCCTTTTCAGTCAGCCCTCCAGTCTTCGCAGGGTGGTCCAGGTGATTGTGGGGTCTGTGAGCAGTATACAGATCACCCTCCCATCAGTGCCCAGCCTCTTCAGAGTGTTCGTGGGGGCCATTCAGGTCATCAGGGCCAGCAGCCCCATCAACCGAAATGTTGTTACGGTTGTGGTGACACAGGTCATCTTGTCAGGTTTTGCCCTCGAGCAACGGGCAACACTCAGCAGCAGGGTCCTCGTCCCATGATTCAGGCCCCAGCTGACCCACAGCCTGCCCAGCCAGCTAGAGGCGGGGGTAGAGATCGTAGAGGTGGAGGTCGAGATCGTAGAGGTAGAGACCGTCCCGCAAGAGGTACAGGTCAGCCAGTGGATGGCCGTCCCAGAGGCGTAGCCTAGAGGGGAGGTGTTGATCCCCAATTTTATACTTTACCTGCTAGGCCAGAGGCAGAGACATCAAATGCTGTGATTACAGGTACCATCCTTGTTTGTGATAGAGATGCTTCAGTATTATTTGACCCTGGGTCTACATATTCATATGTGTCTTCCTACTTTGCACCATACCTGGCCGTGCCTAGCTATGCCCTGGATATTTCAGTTTATGTGTCTACACCAGTGAGTGACTCTATAGTAGTCAACCGGTGCATCGCTCGTGCGTAGTTATATTTGGGGGTCTTGAGACCCAAGTTGATTTATTGCTATTAGACATGGTGGACTTCGATTTCATATTGGGGATAGACTGGTTGTCCCCGTATAATGCTATCTTAGACTGTCATGCCAAGACAGTGACCTTGGCCATGCCAGAATCACCCCGACTAGAGTGGAGAGGGACCTCAGGACACTCCGTTCGCACTGTTATTTCCTATGTTAAGGCTCGACACATGGTCGAAAAGGGGTGTCTAGCTTATTAGGCATATGTTCGTGATTCCAGCGCGGAAATTCCTTCTATTGATCAATTCCTATTGTACGGGAGTTTCCCGAGGTTTTCCCTTCAGACCTGCCGGGCATGCAACCTGATAGGGATATTAATTTCCGTATTGATCTGGCACCGGGCACTCAGCCCATCTCTATTATCGTATGGCCCCACCGGAGTTAAAGGAGTTAAAAGATCAGTTGCAAGACCTTCTAGAAAAGGGCTTTATCAGGCCTAGTGTTTCTCCCTGGGGTGCACCTGTGTTATTTGTCAAGAAGAAGGATGGCTCGATGCGGATGTGTATTGATTATCGGCAATTAAACAAAGTGACGATAAAGAACAAGTATCCACTGCTGAGGATTGATGATTTGTTTGACCAGCTCTAAGGAGCGAGGGTATTCTCAAAAATAGACTTGTGGTCGGGCTACCATGAGTTGAAGATTAGGGCGGCTGACATTTCTAAGACAGCCTTTCACACTAGGTACGGGCACTATGAATTCTTGGTCATGTCTTTTGGGTTGACCAATGCTCCAGCAGCATTCATGGAGTTGATGAATCGGGTGTTCAGGCCTTATCTGGATCTGTTCGTGATTGTCTTTATAGATGATATCCTGGTATACTTCCGCAGCCAAGAAGAGCACGAGCAGCACCTCAGAGTGGTTCTTCAGACTCTGAAGGATAATCAGCTATATGCCAAGTTTTCAAAATGTGAGTTCTGGTTGAGTCTGGTGGCATTTCTAGGTCATATCGTATCAGTAGAAGGTATTCAGGTGGACCCAAAGAAGATTGAGGCAGTCCAGAATTGGCCTCGACCAACTTTAGTGACCGAGATCCGGAGTTTCTTGGGGTTAGCAAGCTACTACCGTCGATTTGTAGAGGGGTTATCTTCTATTGCAGCCCCGATGACCAGGTTGACCCAGAAGAGTGCTCAGTTCAAGTGGTCAGATGAGTGTGAGGCGAGCTTTCAGATGCTCAAGACGGCTTTGACTACAACACCCGTGTTGATATTACCTACAGGTGCGGGGCCTTACACAGTTTACTGTGATGCATCCCGTACTGGGCTTGGAGTGGTATTGATGTAGGATGGCAAGGTTATTGCTTATGCTTCAAGCCAGTTGAAAATCCATGAGAAGAATTATCCGGTTCATGATCTTGAGCTGGCAGCAGTGGTTCATGCCTTAAAATATGGAGGCATTATCTATATGGTGTGGCGTGCGAGGTGTACATGGATCACAAAAGCCTACAGTATTTATTCAAGCAAAAGGAGTTGAATTTGCGACAGAGGAGATGGTTAGAGTTGCTGAAGGACTATGATGTTACTATCCTATATCACCCAGGTAAGGCCAATGTGGTGGCCGATGCGTTGAGCAGAAAGTCTGCCAGCATGGGTAGTCTCGCTTATATTCCGGTCAATCAGAGACCACTTTCTCTAGATGTCCAGGCCTTAGCCAATCGGTTCGTGAAACTAGACATTTCTGAGCCTAGCAGGGTGTTAGCTTGCACGGTCGCTCGTTCTTCTCTATTATAGTGTATCCGTGAGAGGCAGTTTGATGATCCTCATTTGCGTGATCTGAGGGATACTGTACAACGGGGAGGTGCCACGAAGGTAACTCTAGATGATGACGGAGTATTGAGATTGCATGGGCGAGTTTGTGTGCCCAATGTGGAGGGGATTCGAGAGTTGATCTTAGCAGAGGCCCACAGTTCGCGGTATTCTATTTACCCAGGCGCCGTGAAGATGTATCAGGACATACAGCAGCACTATTGGTGGCATAGGATAAAGAAGGACATCGTTGCGTATGTCATTCAGTGTCTAAACTGTCACCAGGTGAAATATGAGCACCAGAGGCCTGGTGGTGTATTCTAGAGAATTGAAATTCCCGAGTGGAAATGGGAGCGGATTACAATGGACTTCGTTACTGGACTTTCTTTGACTTGGAGGAGATTTGATGTTATTTGGGTCATTGTTGATAGGCTGACCAAGTCAGCACACTTCATTCCAGTATCTGTCTCTTACTCATCGAAGAAGCTAGCAGAGATTTACATCAGGAAGATTGTTCGCCTTCATGGGGTGACGGTGTCTGTTATCTCAGATCGGGGTACGCAGTTTACTTCGCATTTCTGGAGTGCAGTCCAGGAGGAGTTAGGCACCCAGGTTCAGTTGACTACAACTTTTCATCCTCAGACGGACGGTCAGTCCGAGAGGACTATTCAGATCCTAGAGGACATGCTCCGAGCTTGTGTCATTGATTTTGGAGGCTCGTGGGACCAGTTTCTGCCATTAGCAGAGTTCGCCTACAACAACAGCTACCAGTCTAGCATTCAGATGGCTCCGTATAAGGCGTTGTATGGTAGGTAATGTCGGTCTCCAGTCGGATGGTTTAAGCCGAGAGAGGCTCGGTTGCTGGGTACAGACTTAGTTCAGGAGGCCTTAGACAAGGTCAAGACTATCCAGGAGCGAATGCATTCAGCTCAGTCCAGACAGAAGACTTATGCGGATCGTAAGGTCCGAGATGTAGATTTCATGGTTGGTGAGCGGGTATTGCTTCGGGTGTCGCCTATGAAGGGCGTGATGAGGTTCGGAAAGAAGGGAAAGCTCAGTCTTAGGTATATTGGTCCATTTGAGATTCTGGACCAAGTGGGAGAGGTGGCTTACAGACTAGCACTGCCACCTAGCTTATCTGCCGTATATCCATTCTTTCATGTATCTATGCTTCGGAGGTACCACGACGATCCCACACATGTTTTAGACTTCAGTACTGTCCAATTGGACAATGATCTATCTTACGAGGAGGAGCCGGTGGCCATTCTAGACCGGTAGGTTTGATAGTTGAGGTCGAAGAGTTTACCTTCTGTGCGTGTTCAGTGGAGAGGCCAGCCTCCTGAGGTATCGACCCGAGAGTCCGAGTCTGATATGTGGAGCCGCTACCCATATTTGTTCCCCGGCTCAGGTACTTCCTTCTCTTGTCCGTTCGAGGACGAATGGTTGTTTTAGAGGTGGAGGATGTGACGACTCAAAGGGTCATCACCTGTTTTCCTCACTTGTTCTGCTTTTCCGAGGCCTTGACAACCTCATTTTAGATTGCCTCAATTTACGTGCACAGTCCGGGCATGTAGCCGAAAAGATTTTGTGCTAGAATATGTGAATTCTATAAAATATTTGAAGAAATTTGATATTAATATTAATATAGTTGACTTCGGTAAATATTTTTGGTATAACGGACCCGGACCCGGATCGGACGGTCCCAAAAGGTCTGTAGGAAAATATGGGACTCGGGCATGCGTCCGGAGTATAATTCTGAGGCCGAGAGCCCAAGGTATGAATTTTTCTGTTAAATTATTTTTGCTAAAATTATTAAATGAAAATTGATTAAATGAATATGGTATCGGGCTCGTATTTTGGTTTCGACGCCCGGTTCAAGTCTTAAATATTATTTAAGTACTTCCTGCAAAGTTTGACAACATTTGAACGTCCTTTTATGTACTTTGAACATTGAGTTCTAAATTTGAAAGTTTATGAAGTTAAAGGAAGAAAATCATGAACTTGAGGCTTGATTTGATGAAAACGATGTTATATTGGCTTTTATCGCACGAGCAAGTTCGTAGTATGTTTTTGAAGTTGTGTGCATGTTTGGTTTGGAGCTCCAGGGGTTGGGTAAATATTTGATAGGCCGTTAGAACATATTTTGAAAATTAACACAGCTGGTATTTTTCCCCAGCTGATATCTTCGCAATTGCGAAGAAATGCTCGCAATTGCGAAGCCTCCCAGAAATAGGCTAAGTTCGCAAAAGCGAACAAGAAGTCGCAAATGCGAAAAGGCCCTAGACTGGTCTTGGTTCGCAAATGCGAACTATATCTCGCAAATGCGAGGACCACAATATTCAGCCTAGTTCGCAAATGCGAACTTATTATCGCAAATGCGATGTTGACAGGGAACGCCCAGGTTCGCAAATGCGAACGATTTCTCGCAAATGCGAGGGCAACAGTCAAAACCTGCTAAGTTCGCAATTGCGAACAAATGTTCGCAATTCCCGTATCTGCAGTTGTGCAATCTGATACTTAAACGAATTTTAAACCATTTTCACCATTCTTTCAAAACCCAATACACCACACACGATTCTCCAAGAACAAGATCACTCCAAATCACTTGTAAGTCACTTTTTACTCAATTCTTTCACTTCCTAACATCATTAAACATGTTTTCCAAGAGAAATCAAAGGTTTTCATGGTGGAAATTGTTGTTTTTGGGTAGAACCTAGGTTTTTCATGAATTGGGGAATTGGACCTCAATTTGAGGTCCGATTTCGAAACAAATCATATAACTGAACTCGTGAGGGAATGGGTGACCGGATTTTGGTCTGAACCCTGAGTTTTGACCACGTGGGATCGGGGGCATTTTGGGAAATTTTGGGTTAAACTTTGAGAAAACCATTTTTAAGCATGCAAACCAATTTATATAGTATTTATTAAAGTAATTGAACCAATTGTGATTAGATTCGAGCAAGTTGAAGGCTAAAATTCGAGGTAAAGCGATAACTGAAGTATAATTAGACTTCAAGACTTAGAGGTAAGTGTTTGATCTATCCTAGCTTGACGGAATAGGATTTAATGTGGTAATTGCTATGTGATCGAGTGTGGTGTATGGGATGTGGTGACGAGCGTCCATACACTGGCGTCTAGCATGACCGTGAGTCATTTGTTGACATATATTGTGAGTTAATGTGGGAAGTTTTTAAGTCATAATCTCGAACCCTTGCCGGGTTGTGAAGTTGATTATTGTATTCCCTTGCCGTGACTTTATTGTGAAGTTGATTATTGTTTCCCTTGCCGGGACTTTACTATGATAATTATTGTGTCCCTTGCCAGGACGGATCATGTTAATTGTTTCATTATTTTGCCCTTAACTGTGATTGTTATTTGGGTGAGGAAGAGTGATAATGCACGAAGGGTGATGTCGTGCCTTGTTTATTGATTATGCACGAAGGATGATGCCATGCCTTGTTTATTGATTATGCACGAAGGATCATTTCGTGCCTTGTTTATTGATTATGCACGATGGATCATGTCGTGCCTTGTTTTATTGATTATGCACGAAGGATCATGTCGTGCCTTGTTATTGATTATGCACGAAGGATCATGCCCTGCGTTGTTATACTGATTATGCACGAAGGAACATTCTATGCCGCTGTTATTTGAACCATGCTTGAAGGATCATGCTGTGCCATGGATGTGAGGATGAGAGTAAAAGCACGAAGGGTGATGCCGTGCCTTTTTATTTTATTATTTGGTGAGGATGAGAGTAAAAGCACAAAGGGTGATGCCGTGAAACTATTTAAATTCCTTATTTTGATGATAGCTGTTTTTATTACACTCAGATTCTCTTTACTGATTTATTATATGTTATTGATTGTGTTCCCCCAGCATGATACTCATTTGTTAATTGTGTTACTTGATAATCTTGTTATTTTGGGGTATACATATATAGAACTTCACAGGTTTATGTGAGTGTCTGGTCCTAGGCTTGTCACTACTTCGCCGGGATAGGCCAGACACTTACCACCACATAGGGTCGGATTGTGCCGATACCGCACTTCTGTGCGTTTTTGCACAGGTCCAGGTTTTGAGCAGGAGCAGCAGCAGCAGTAGAGTATTTGTGGGATTTCTGTGCTTACGAGACTGAGGTATCTTGCAGGCGTCCGCAGGCCCGACGTCTCTTCTATTTATCTTATTATTGTTGTGGTCTCATTGTTCCGAGACAGAGGGATGTTTATTATTTTCTTTCAGACCATTATGTGTAGTATTCCTTAGTAATTCGTGAGTTGGTGACTAGAGGATTATATTAGTTGGTTTGCATTATTATTATTCATCATTATTTCGAAAGACTTCCGCATTTAACAAATTGAGTAATTATTTCTTGCTATTATATATGAGAACTACAAATGATGGTATGAACAGAAAAATGTTGAATGAATTGGCTTGCCTAGCTACCACGAGTAGGCGCAATCACGATCCCGATGACGGGGGAAAATTCGGGTCGTGATATTTGGTTAGTTCCGAGAGATGATTTATGTCTCGGGAGAGCGATCGGAATTGAATTTGGAGGTCCGGTGTAGAAATAGGCTTGAATTGGCTAAGTTGAAATTTTGGCGGAATCCGATCGATAGGTGAGATTTTGATCCGAGAGTCAGAATGGAATTCCGATAGTTGCAGTAGCTTCGTTAGGTGGTTTTGGATATGTCTGCAAATTTTCAGGTCATTCAGACATCGTCTGGTCAGCGTTTGATTGAATGTTGGTTTCAGAACTTATAGTTGAAACTTGGGCTTGAATCTGTCATGATTTGATGATTTTTTGTGTTTAAGGCCGTGTTGTTATGATTGGAACAAGTTTGTACGGTGTTATGGGATATGTTGGCATGTTTGGTTGAGGTCCCGAGAGCCTCGGGGTGATTTCGGGTGTTCAAACGGATCTATCATTTTGGTTAAGCTAGGACATCAGATTTTGCTGTCATAAAGTTGCAGGTTTTTTGTTCAATGCGATCGCAGGGGTGTAATTGCGATCACATAGAAGGTTTGTGGGAGGTTATGATTTTTGTTCAATGCGATCGCGGTCAGTGGTGTGCGGTCGCATTGTTGGAGAAATATGTCTTCTGTGATCGCATAAGTGGTTGTGCGATTGCATTGAGTATTGGCCAGGGGTCCCAGGTCCTGATGATTGTTTTGTGCGATCACAAGATTTAGAATGCAATTGCATAGTTTTAATTTATGAAGAAATGCGATCGCGAGGAGATGAGTGCGATTGCATAAGCCATTTTTGGAGGGGTGGAAAATTTGTTCTATGCGATCGCAGGTCTGGTGCGATCGCATAGTGAAAAATATAGACGGGCAGAATCAATTAAAAATCATATCAGTTGCGAGGGTTTCATTATTTCCCCCATTTGTTTTGCACTACATTGAGATCTAATTGATAGAATTAGAATGGGGTTTCATCGGGAAGTGATTGGAAGTAAGTCTCGTGGTCTTAATACGTCATTTTATCAAAGAATCTTCAATTAATTCTCTGAATTTGGGTAAGAAATCAAGAAAATTAGGGCTCTGAGCAAAAACCTTAAAATGGAGATTTGAATGACCATTTGTGGTCCGAATTGGGAGTTCTTTATATGTATGGACTCGTATAAGGATTCTGAAAATGTAACTTTTGTAATTTTTTGAGAAGCGGGCCCGGGGCTCGGGTTTTGCTAGTTTCAAGATCTTTCATGTAATTTGATTATTTTCGATTGGGTGTTGTTCCACTAGCCTATTTTGATATATTTGTACTGAATTTGGCTAGTTTTGACGTGCGTGGATGCCGAATCGAGGAGCTAAGGCGTCGCGGGCTTGAGTTTTCGCCGGATCGAGGTGGGTAATACTTGTAAATGATGTCCTGAGGGTTAGTAAACCCCGGACTTACACATCCTAGTGCTGTATTGAGGTGACTTGCTCGTCGGATAATGGACGTGGGGTAGAGAACCATTTGGGATTGTGACTTGGTCCGTCCCGCTTAATAAATAATAACACCTAATTGCTTGAAAATGAAATGACACCCTAATAAAGATATTAATTATCAGGAATTGGATATTATCATGTTTTGGGCTTCGTGTCGATTATCTGAATCCTTCAGGGATTGGTATTACTGTCTTTATAATACTGTGTATATTTTTATCTCAATCTAAGGTTTTAAAAAAGTTATTTTGCTACTCAGCATTTTTACAACATTTGAAAAACTTGAACAAGGTTTTGATGACATTTTTAGCTGTGAGCTGATATGATACTGTTGCCCGAGGGGATTTTTGATTATTCATTAGACTGATTGGGGGTCGAGGGCCATATGTGAGGGCGTGACGATTTATGTGATGAGGCTTTCAGGCCTCGACTGATATGTGAGCATATGCATACACATGCATAGATCGGACTGCATGCCGCAGTAGTATATGGATCGGGCTGCACGCCGCAGCAGGAGTGATATTGATATTGCGCTTGGGCTGTAGGAGCCCCTCTGGAGTCTGAACCCCGACAGTGAGTGCGGGCGCCTTTGCATGGATCAGGTTGTACGCCACAGCGTCATATGCATTGCATGGTGTACATACATTGGTTTACTTGTACTACGTGGCATAACATTTAACACTCATACATTACCGGCATACATGCATTATTTGCCTTATTGACTAGATCCCCTGGTGGAAACTGTTAAGGAGTGTTGAACCCAAGGGGCTGATTTGAGTGCAGACTTGCACTGTCTGAGGTTGTACCGGGTATTGAGTTGTCATAATGAAAGGAAAAGACGTTAAAAAGAGAATTCTAAGCAATCTACTCATATGGGCTGAAAAGGAATAAAATGATAGTGTATTGTAGTTTAAAGACAGTTCTGTATTATATAGCATGAGATAGTGTTTTGTGTGGTTTTCTTTTCCTCAGTATTATTTACTTTTATTACCGCTAAGTTGGAAGTACTCACACTCGACTCCCTGCACCTTATGTGCAGATCCAGGTACATCACAGCAGAGTTGAGACCACATCCGCTCGGAAAGCTTTACTTGGACAGTCGAGGTAGCTGCCAGCGTCCGCAGGACCTGACTCTCCAGTCTTTCTTTATTTTCTTAGTCTAATCTACACTTGCGCATAGTTGTATACACTATCACAGCTTTATATTCTGGTAAAGGCTCATGACTTATGACTCGTGATTCGATGGGAGGTTTATACTAGTTTTGGGATGTCTAATCCCGATGTGTTGGATATTATTTTCATTATATTCTCATTATTTATGCTTAAAAAGGGTAAAGTGTGAGCTGGTAGCTCTGAGTTATAATTGATTGGTCAGGCTAGCCTAGCAATGTGTTGGGCGCCATCACGTTCGGGTTTTGGGGTCGTGACAAGTTGGTATCAGAGCCTAGGTTACTAGGCCTCATGAGTCTTGAGCCGGTTGGTAGAGTCTCATGGATCGGTACGGGGACGCCTGTATTTATCCTCGGGAGGCTGCAGACTTTTTAGGAAACACTTCACATTTCTTGAAATTCTTATCGTGTGTACTTGATTCAGCTTGAGATATAATTTTTAAAATTCCTTCCACACGTCTGTGTACGCATCGAGTGCTCAGTAATATGATTGCCTTGATGGCTTGTGATTCCCTAATCGAGGGACGAGATATAATCTCCGTGAGTTCATGTTAGGCTAGTCGAGAGGACTTAAGGCCAGATCTTTGTCTATGACTTGAGCACCCCGGTTCTGATTTTACGAGCTGGTATTATGAATTTCGTGTGATCGCTATTGTCCCTAATTGTGGAAGTGGCAGCTTGATAATGGATGAGTTGTTAGGTGTTAGATTCTTATTGTAATCTGTTGTGTAGCCCCGAGCTATGGGCATGGTGAAAGGTATTTGATATATGTTATGATTCGAGCATGTGCAGTGCATTTCCATTTTTCAATTTTGATAATATAACTCATGTAGTATTGAGATTAATGTTGTTTATATACATTGTGATGTCTTGTTGAGTTGTGGACGTATTGTTAGGATGGTTTTGGTGATTCTATGGCAGGTGGATAGGCCAAATTACAAAGGAAACTCTGTCGAAAATTTTTGAAAAAAAAATTTGGGACTTAGAAAAGATTTCTGTCAACTAAAGAGTAGGCTTAACTGTGGTGTGTGTATAAATGCAAGAATTGCAGAAGAGTTAAGGTCTATGATGATTCGAGTCTCTGTCAAGGCTTGTAAATGACTCGAGTTTAATCTCATTATAACATTGCGGCATCATTTGAGTAAGAATGCTATGAGTGGTTAAATGTGTTTTGATATATGGCTTCGAGCCAAGTGGAGGAGGTTTCTATTGGTTAACTAATTGCACTGTTGTATGCTATGTTGGCTCTGTCTTCATGTATGTTAGAAAATTTTGATGAAGGGTATATGGTGCTTCGTTGATAGGAAGAAATACTAGGATGCTTTGAACTGCTATTGATATAGAATGCTCGGTGTATAGAAAGGAAAGATAGCTATTTGTATCTGTATGTAATCATGTTCTGCGGTGTCAGAGTTCTAACAAAGAACGAGTGGTGTTGTTCAATAAGACAACTGAATTATAGCTGAATAAGGGCGAACGACGCCCGAGAATGGTTTCGTGATGTTCAAGATTTTGCTTGTAACAGTCAGGTGTCTTAAGATTGTGTAAGTGGCTAAAGATTGTGGCTTCGTTAGAAGAAATCAAGGCTTGTGGTATGTTATGTTAATTATGGGATTCTATGTATCCGTATTGGAAGGTAATGATAACGAATTTCGAATCGCAGGAAGTTCTTCAAAATAAAGTATTGTAGAATGCGGTACTTCTGGGAAACATCAGAGCAAGTATTCAGTGGCCTATGGGTCCTAAACCGTGTGGTCTTATGTATGAGTCTGGTGTGGTAACCTGAGTTGAGGTAATGTGGCATAGGAGAGGAATAGAAATTTCCATGTTATCTAAGTGTGGTATGGTATAAGCGATGGGCTATGGAAAGTCGATAATGGCATGTTCAAGGTTTAGGTTCAGTTCATAATATAATGGTAAGTCAATAGAATTATGGAGCAGTGCGAGCAATTGTAGATAATTTAAGAATCAATCATTCTGGTAATTAAGGATAATGGTACTGCTATTCTAGTGATTTGACGGGGTATATATTCAAAAGGGCAAGGTAATGTAAACTGATAATATCCGGTGGTATTGCGGTATTCTCTTGTTGGATCGATTGTAGTAATTGAGTCATTGATGGCATAGTGAAATTTCTAAATGGCTTTCGTGGTATGTATGGATGCTTGATGTGTGTTATGTACTCGTACGGTGGGGTGTGGAACCAGGTATAGTGATTCATGTGTTATATATGTGTTGGAGACTAGAAGTTCTCGTAATCCGCCTAAGCATTGGTTGTATATCGTGTGTATTGGCACCGTTTAGCGGTTGTTGGAAATTGGAAGCACTAGTGGCTCTCACTTTGCTTGATATGATGAATTTGGGTTATGATATTTGATTGCAGATTGGTTTTCTAGACTAATGTGATATGGACTATGTCAAAAAATGCCACAAATTGCGTAGCAGAGTGTATCAGATTATGTTCCAGTAGGGTAGTTGTACCCCAAGACCAGCGGACGGCTGGTAGGTATTGCTTTGTCGGTTGCGCCTTCGTAGCGGATGTCAGTACAGAGGTATCTACCATTGATTCAGTTCCGGTATTGAGGAACTTTGTTGGGTGCATTTTTTGTGGCCGAGCTTGAGGCTATATATGTTTATTGCAATGAGAAACTTGACTCGATGTGCATTTCCTCTTGCGAGATTTATGCGTGGATCGGGTGGCACGCCGCCACGGGTTATTTGGATCGAGTGGCACGCCGCCACAGGTATGGTATCTGAATCGGGTGGCATGCCGCCATGGGTATGTCATTGGAGCGGGTTGCACGCCGCAATAGTATAATGTGAAAATAGATTTAGTTATATATCACTTGGTATACAATACTCCATGGCTTCTGAGGAAAAGCCTGTATTGGGTCCCGCTCGATGAATAGCATATCGGTTGTGTCCTTTCAGGATTTGATATATATATTATTTGTATCATTGTGGGTGTGATTGATTGCTTGAGTTCAGACCTAAATATGTGTGTGGCTGACCGTTTTGAGCATGGTGACTTGAGGTGTTTCATGAGTAATAGTGTTTGGATAGAATCATGAGTTGTGGCAAGTCCACGTGATGTTATGACTCTTCGAGAAGGATTCATGTACTCTATTCCTATGATGTGAGACGGGATCTCAGCTCTATATGATGATGGTACGGAGGAATTGGATTACAGCTCTTTTATTTGAGTCAGTTGTCATAATTTGAGTATGTTCAGACGTTTCTTATTGGAGCCTGTGTTGTGCTCGTCGTGGCTTAGGCCGGTGTCGAGGTGTCATATCACCAGTTAGATGTGTTATAATCAAAATGATCGTTGGAGTCATTATTGAGTGCAATCATATGTGATTTCAGCTGGCTAAAAATGTAATATCGAGGTTTGGCTCCGGGATCTGTTGTGGTATCAGTTAAAAGGTAAATGGATTCATGAATGGTTGACCTGAGAGATGAATTCGATATATCGCGTGTTCGGTTGCCGTGGGCAGGATATGGAGGTGTTGGAATAAGACTTTAGCTAATAAGAAAGGTTTTTTTCTTTTATTATTTGGTTATTGTGGCCAATTGTCGTGATTAGAGACCATCATCTCGCGTGATTGGGGTTGTTTGATACATCATATGATCTCATCCAGAGTGGCGAGTATGGGTTATTACAGTTGGTTCGTGTGTATTCTGAGTATAGACGTGGGATTCAGATTTGGTATATGATTTCGGAAAGTGTAATGTGGTCTATGGTTCAGATGGATTATGGAAATTCAGCTATATTATGTTATCGAACTTATGATAGATAGTGTGACGTGGTATCACCCCCGAATATATGCTTGGTAAGGTCATTCAGCTATTGGGTTGCTTCTAGTACAACTCTGGGTACGCTCGAGGATGAGCGTTTATTTAAGTTGGGGAGAATGTGACGACCTGGCCCGTCGTCACAAGAGTTACCACCCCGTTACCCTTTCATCCATGTGTTTTATGTTTCTATATCTGTGTTAGAGTCTATTGAGTGAATTGGGATTGATTCTGGTTGAAAATGAAGCATATAGCCTTTTTGAGTGAAGCTTGTTTATGAAAAGTCAACCTGGAGTTGACTATGTGGTTAGAGGGCTTGGAATCAAATACTAATGATTTGGTTAGTTCCGGGATATGATTTATGACTCAGGAGAGCGATTAGAATTGAATTTGGAGATTTGGTGTAGAAATAGGCTTGAATTGGATAAGTTGGAATTTTGGCGGAATCCGATCGATATGTGAGATTTTGATTCGGGAGTCAAAATAGAATTCCGACAGTTGCAGTAGCTTCGTTAGGTGATTTTGGATATGTTTTCAAATTTTCAGGTCATTCAGACATCGTTTGGTCAGGTTTTGATTGAATTTTAGTTTCAGAAGTTATAGTTGAAACTTAGGCTTGAATCCGTCATGATTTGATGATTTTTGTGTTTAAGGCCGTGTTTTATGATTGGAACAAGTTTGGATGGTGTTATGGGATATGTTGGCATGTTTTCTCGAGGTCCCGAGGGCCTCAGGGTGATTTTGAGTGTTCAAACGGATCATTTTGGTTAAGCTAGGACATCAGCTTTTGCTGTCATAAAGTTGCACGTTTTTGTTCAATGCGATCGCAGGGGTGCAATTGTGATCGCATGGAAGGTTTGTGGGAGGCTGTGATTTTTGTTCAATGCGATCGCGGTAAGTGGTATGTGATCGCATTGCTGGAGAATTTTGTCTACTGCGACCGCATAGAGTATTGGCCAGGGGTCCTAGGTCCTGATTATTGTTCTGTGCGATCACAGGATTTAAAATGCGATCGCGTAGTTTTAATTTATGAAAAAAATGCGATCGCGGGGAGATGAGTGCGATTGCATAAGCCATTTTTGGAGGGGTGGAAAATTTGTTCCATGCGATCGCAGGTCTGGTGATGCGATTGCAGGTCTAGTGATTGTAAGGCCCCGTGAAATTTTTGTGCATAAAACCTAGTAGATGTGGTGTCATGGTCCGAATGATGTGTTAGGAATGCGTAGAATTCTTCGCGGCGAGCTTGCTCGCCGCGGTTCGGACCCTTGGTAGTGGTTTAAGTTTCAAAATGTAGAATAAAATTTTTTCCAGAAAAATGTCAATCTGCGGTGCACTTTTGCGACCGCAGAATCAATATGCGGTCCGCATAGTGACCGCAAATCGTTCCGGAGAGTTGCCCAAAATTGTGTCCAATGTGCGGTCGATATGCGATCGCATGTCAATCTGCGGTGCACTTTTGCGGACCGCAGAATCAACATGCGGTCCGCATAGTGACCGCAAATCGTTCCAGAGCCCGCGTAATTTTTGAGCCATTCTGCGGCCACTATGCGGACCGCATGTTGATTCTGCGGTCGCATAGTGACCGCATATTTGACCCCGGCCCAGATTTTGTAACATTTTGACCCGATCTCTTCTTTAATATAACACCTTTCTTCTTCATTTTATCATATCATCTCACCAAAATTAGAGAGAGAAGAGAGGGTTTTTAGAGAGAGAAGTTCTTCATCTTCAAAGATTGTTCCAACTACTTAATTCCAAGGGATTCTAGGGCAAGGATTCAACTTCCCCAATATTTTCAAGGTAAAAACCCTAACTATTTTCTTTGATTTTCAGTTTTAATTGGGTAAAGAGAGGTTTGCATATAATAGCTTTTGAAAATAGAATTTTTACACTCATGCATGATTATTGAACTTGATTTCTAGTAAAAAGAAGTGGGTAGAAGTAAGAGTCTTCAAGAACAAGGTTGGCAAGAGTAGGATATCTTGGGTAAGCATAAAGTAGGAGGAAAAACATCATCACCGGGTATGTATGGCTAATTTTGATTCTTGTAAAATCGCCCATATGTGTGAAATTGTTTGGCATGTGTTAATTTGAGAGATTTTATGTGATTTTTCGATATCATTGTTGTGTTGGGTATACAATTGATGATTGAACTACATTTGGTATGGTTTGAAATACGAATTGAAAGATGACAAAGGAATTGAAATTGGTACGGAGAACTGAGGAAAATTGTTGTGATGGCATATTTGGCTTATTGTGGAAGGAATTTGAAACACCTTAATTGTGGTGAATTGCTGAACATGATTATGTGGGCATTTTCGATTTTGGAATACTTGTAACATGGTTGTGATATTGAATTGAGAAGAAATTGAGAACATGAACCAATGTGTAAGTTGCTTATTTGAACTTGTTGAAATTGTGTGTAGTACATTATCTGTTGTTTGAAATTGTTGTGTTTTCAACTGTAAGGCGGGGTCGTGTTGCGCGCCGCAACGTGGTGAAATAAGGTGTGGGTTGGGGTGATAAGGGTGGCCGAGGTAATAAGGGTGGTCGGGGGCAATAAGGATGGAAAGCGATCGAAATCGCTATTGAAAATTGATACATAAATCAATAATGTGAAATTGTGAAAGGAGACAGCAGGAGAGTTTGCAACCTGTGGGGCACTGATTGCCCCTTTGTTTGACTACTTGTGTTTTACGTGATTGATTGGTTATTGTTAAATTGGTTGATCGTGGAAAGTTCTTTGTGTGAGAATTATTTGAAATGAGGAAAATGTGGAAACATGGTTGGCTGGCTTAATTAATTGTTGATGTAATTTAATGGCTTGAGTTTACTTGGGACAAAGTTTGTCCATACATACCGGTACAATTTAAGTGTACTGACGTCCCTTTTGCCGGGGGCGCTACATTCGTGTCATGATTGTAGGTGGATCAGTAGCAGGCACTTCAGCTCGTCGGCGGTAGTATTCTTCTCCTTCCACTGCCCGTCTTGGTGAGCCCCTTTCTTCCTCGGGGCCTTGTGTGGTTCTTGCCACTTCGGTTTGGATTTCATTTTGGTTTTGAAAGGTATAGCCGGAGCCTTGTTACCGGCAAGTATTGTATTTCCCTTTTGTATCCTAGAGGCTATGTAGACATGTAAACTGTGGGACTCCAGTCTTATATATATAAGGTGTTATGTCGGGCGTTGTAAAAGTTGAAATCTTGTTAATGAATCACTCGTATCATTTTATTTGTTTAATGTGAAATCAATTATGATTAGTAATATATTTGGTTAATGAGAAACAGTCATCACAGGGGTAACGCGTGGGAATGAAAGGCACCCAGGTCCGCTTGACTGGGGCAACCCGGTCAGGCGCCGGTCATGTCCCTCGATTTGGGGCGTGACAAACTTGGTATCAGAGCTTAAGGTTTTAAAGTGTCCTAGGATGTCTCGGAGCCGTGTCTAGTAGTGCACTTCTTATAGGTGTGTTGTCGACCACATCATATAAGTAGGGGGCTACACGGGCATTTAGGAATTTACCTACTTCTTTGATAATCTATATCGTGCGGTAAAGTGCAATGTGGAGATATCTGTGTCTAATTCGTGCCTTGTTCCCAAATTTTCAGAATATGGCACCTAAGAAGAAGGCTAGACTCGGCCTTAGGGCCAATGCCGGCCCAAGTGCGGTTGTTAATCATGTACCCGATGCCGTGGGAGAGAATGACCCACCAGTCCCGAATTTGCCTGGCCCATCTGTTCAAAACCCGAGTGTCCCTATTCCAGCCGCGGCAGAGGATGCCACCATTCCTCCTGCCGGTGTTCCTGACTCAGATACAGTTCCCGCTTCGGGCTCTGGTATCTCTAATGAAGAACTTAGGGGAGCCATCCATATGTTAACACGGTTAGTGGCCGCCCAGGCCCAGAGATCCCATGATGCCCCTGCATCCTCCAGCGGACAGGGAGATTCCTTTGGCTCCAGAGTCCACCAGTTCTTGCGATTGGCCCCTCCGGAATTTTCAGGCACCGATCCAGAGGCTGACCCACAGGAATTCCTTGATGAGATATACAAGACCCTCAGAGCGATGAAGGCTACAGATATAGAGGGGGTAGAGTTGGCCTCTTACAGGCTGAAGGGAGCGGCACGTTCATGGTTCGAAATGTGGGAGGATTCCCGTAAGGAAGGGAGCCCTCCGGCCAGATGGGATGAGTTCGTGGATGCATTTATGGACCACTTCTTACCTGCTGAGGCAATGGCAACCCGTGCCACTGAGTTCGAGGTTCTCAAACAGGGCAGTATGAGTGTTTGGGAGTATCGCATGGAGTTCGTAAGGTTGTCCAAGTACGCTCCTCATTTAGTGTCGACCATAGATGCCCGGGTTCGACGGTCTATTTAGGGCCTTAGCTCTTTGGTAGTGAATGAGGCCCCCACAGCAGCTTTGCACTCGAACATGAACTATGGGAGGATTGTGGGGTTTGATCAGGCCACAGAGGCTAGGAAATTGAAGATTCGTGCGAAAGAGAGAGTAGCAGCAGGGCCCGATCAATGGGTCATTCAGGGAGATCACTTCCAAGGAGAGGGTCATCAGGGCCATCCCAGTCATATGCTCAGTCCTCTGCGAGTGCACCGCCATCCGTGCACAATCATCAGCAGGGCAGTTACTCGAGACCTGGTTCAGACGGCAGGAGGTCTCGTCAGTCTGGTCATCCTGGGGTGAGATCCCAGCAGCAGGGGAGACCTACATGCCCCAAGTGTGGGAGATTTCATACAGAAACTTGCTACCTTGACCTTCCAGTGTGTTTCGAGTGCGGGGTGAGAGGTCACATTCAGCGGGACTGCCGTGCACCCCGTCGGGGTATAGGTAGGGGATCTGCTCAGTCATCCGGTTCTTCAGCTGCTACATCATCAGCGCGTACTCCAGCAGCAGCAGGGCGTGGTGCAGCTAGGGGTGGAGCTCAGGGTAGGGGTGGACCTAGCCGATTCTATGCGTTGAGTGGCCGCCAAAATGCCGAGGCTTCTCCAGATGTTGTTACAGGTATCATGTCTGTTCAGACTATTGATTGCTATGCCCTTATTGATCCAGGGTCCTCCTTGTCTTATGTTACTCCATTCATTGCTTCAAGTTTTGGGATAGAACCCGAACAACTTCATGAGCCGTTCTCTGTGTCGACACCTATTGGTGATTCTATTACGGCCTCACGAGTCTATAGGAATTGTGTTGTTACGGTGGGTGGTCGTGATACCACAGCCGATCTTATTGATCTTGGGATGGTAGATTTTGATGTAATTATGGGGATGGATTGGCTCTATTCGTGCTTTGCCAAACTTGACTGTCGAACGAGAGTCATGAGGCTCGAGTTCCCTAACGAGCCAGTTATTGAATGGAGAGGAAATGGTGTAGTGCCAAGGGGTAGGTTTATTTCCTACCTTAAGGCTTCGAAGATGATTAAGAAGGGGTGTATCTATCACCCGGTTCGGGTAACGGACACCACCTCGGATGTGCCTATCCTCGAGTCCGTGCCAATTGTGAATGAATTTCTCGAAGTGTTTCCGGATGAGCTTCCAGGCCTCCCGCCGGATAGGGAGATTGATTTCGGAATTGATGTATTGCCGGATACTCGGCCAATATCCATTCCACCTTACGGAATGGCGCCAGGGGAGAGTTAAGGGAGTTAAAGGAGCGAGTGAGGGATTTATTAGAAAAAGGGTTCATACGGCCCGAGTGTGTCGCAGTGGGGTGCTCCGGTTCTCTTTGTCAAGAAGAAGGATGGGTCACTTCGAATGTGTATTGATTATCGGCGGCTCAACAAAGTCACCATCAAGAATAAATATCCTTTGCCTCGAGTGGATGATCTGTTTGACCAATTGCGGGGAGCGAGGTTCTTCTCAAAGATTGATTTACGGTCTGGGTACCACCAGTTGAAAATCAGGGAGCAGGATGTTCCTAAGACCGCCTTCGGAACTCGTTATGGTCACTTCGAGTTTTTGGTCATGTCTTTTGGGCTAACCAACGCCCCAGCACAGCTTTCATGGACCTTATGAATCGGATTTTCAAGCCATTCCTAGATTCCTTTGTGATTGTATTCATTGACGATATTCTCATCCACTCTCGGAGCAGGGAAGATCATGCCATTCACCTCAGAGCAGCATTGCAGACCCTTCTTCAACATCAATTGTATGCCAAGTTCTCAAAATGTGAGTTTTGGTTGGAGTCCGTAGCTTTTCTAGGGCATGTTATTTCCGGTGAGGGAATTATGGTGGATCCTCAGAAGATTGCGGCAGTGAAAGATTGGCCTAGACCCACGACCCCGACAGAGATTCGCAGCTTTTTGGGTCTGGCAAGGTACTATCGGAGGTTTGTAGAGGGATTCTCAACCCTCGCCTCCCCATTGACTAAATTGACGCAGAAAGCAGTTAAGTTCCAGTGGTCCGAAGCATGTGAGAAAAGTTTCCAAGAACTGAAGTCAAGATTGACCTCGGCACCGGTATTGGCCTTGCCAGAAGGCACAGAGGGATTTGTAGTCTATTGTGATGCCTCCAGAGTCGGTTTGGGATGTGTATTGATGCAGCACGGAAAGGTTATAGCTTATGCTTCCAGACAACTCAAGAACCATGAGAGAAGAATTATCCGACGCATGATTTGGAACTTGCAGCTGTTGTGTTTGCCTTGAAAATATGGCGACACTATCTTTATGGGGTTCATGTAGATGTGTTTTCGGACCACAAGAGCCTCCAGTATTTGTTCAAGCAGAAAGAGCTGAATCTGAGACAGCGGCGGTGGTTAGAACTACTCAAGGACTATGATATGGACATATTGTACCATCCAGGGAAGGCAAATGTGGTAGCTGACGCTCTTAGTCGGAAATCCATGGGTAGTTTGGCTCATTTGGGTGTAGATCGGAGACACCTGGCTCGAGAGGTTTACCAATTAGCCAGTTTGGGGGTTCGTATCTCGGCGTCAGATGAGGGGGATATCTTGGTGCATAATGGAGCAGAATCATCATTGGTCGCGGAAATCAAGGAAAAACAGTTCATGGATCCAGCATTGGTTCGGGTGAAGGAAGCGATCATGAATGACAAGACCTCAGCATTTGTACTCAGCAGCGAAGATGGTGTATTGCGGTGTCAAGATAGGCTATGCATTCCGGATGTGGACGAGCTTCGGGAAAGAGTGATGGCAGAGGCTCATACTTCCAGGTATTCTGTGCACCCTGGTTCAACGAAAATGTATCACGATCTCAAGGAGAATTATTGGTGGAACGGTATGAAAAGGGATGTAGCAGGCTTTGTAGCTAAATGTCCGAACTGTCAACAAGTGAAGGCCGAGCATCAACGGCCCGGTGGATTAACTCAGCTTATAGAAATACCAAGGTGGAAATGGGAGATGATCAATATGGATTTCGTGGTAGGGTTACCTCGCACTCGGCGTAAGTTTGACTCAATATGGGTGATAGTGGATCGACTCACCAAATCAGCTCACTTCCTGCCTGTCAAGTCCACTGATACTGCGGAGCAATATGCAAGATTGTACATCAAGGAGATAGTAAGGCTTCATGGCACTCCACTTTCTATCATCTCAGATCGCGGGGCTCAGTTCACCGCTAACTTTTGGAAGACGTTTCAGCAAGGTTTGGGAACTCGGGTGAATCTCAGCACAGCTTTCCATCCACAGACCGATGGACAGGCCGAGCGGACCATTCATACGCTTGAAGATATGTTGCGGGCTTGTGTCTTAGATTTTAAAGGTAATTGGGATGAACACTTACCACTGATAGAATTTGCTTATAATAACAGCTATCATGCTAGCATTCAAATGGCCCCGTTTGAGGCATTGTACGGGAGAAGATGTAGATCGCCAATCGGGTGGTTTGAGGTAGGTGAAGCGAAATTGCTAGGGCCAGATATGGTGTACGAAGCTATGGAAAAGGTCAAAGTTATTCAGGAGAGAATGAAAACAGCACAGAGTCGTCAAAAGTCCTATGCAGACGTTCGTCGAAGGGAATTGGAGTTTCAAGTCGATGATTGGGTGTTCTTGAGGGTATCTCCTATGAAGGGAGTCATGCGATTCGGGAAGAAAGGAAAATTGAGTCCTAGGTATGTCGGGCCTTATCGGATCGTTCAAAGGATTGGTCAAGTTGCTTATAGGCTAGAGTTGCCTCCTGAGATGTCATCAGTGCATCCGGTATTCCATGTGTCCATGTTGAAGAAAGTGATTGGAGATCCATCCACCATCATGCCAGTCGAAGCTATAGAGGTTAATGAAGATTTGTCATATGAAGAAGTTCCGGTTGCCATTCTTGATAGGCAAGTCCGTAAGTTGAGAAATAAGGAAGTTGCCTCTGTTAAAGTATTGTGGCGAAGTCAACAAGTTGAGGAGGCCACATGGGAAGCGAGAAAAAGAGATGAAAGAAAAGTACCCCCATTTGTTTGATCAAGCCTAGAAGAAATTAGGTGACCCTCCTACTCCTAGTAGCTGTCATCTTGCCTAAGTTGTTTCCCTCTTAGTATTAGTAAGTCTCCTTTATTTGTAATGAGTTAGATGTGTTGTTACCTTGGGTCACTTGAACCGTTCTTGATAAATGAAAGCCTTATAAAGATTTACGTGTTTAATAAACAACTAATAGTAAGTGTAGATTGGTAATGATTTGTTAAGCGCACATGGTGTGTTAAAATGGTTAAATAAGGTAAGAATTCATTGAAGTGACTAGTTTATGTGCAATTGTAACAATGTGATAGAATATGTGCATTCGTTGAGGTAAGAAGGTGTATACCGGTTGTGAATAGTGTTGTTGTTGTATATTGTTGTTTGGTGATGTGTTTCGGGGGCCCTCTGACAGGTGGATATGTCCATAATACAAAGGAAACTCCGGCGAAATTTTTCTAAAATATAAGAGTTAGTCAAAATTTTGATGGTTGCATATCATGTCTTTCAAAACCAACTCATTTATTTCAAAATCCTCATTCGAGGACGAATGATCTTAAGGGGGGGAGGATGTAAGGCCCCGTAAAATTTTTTGTGCATAAAACCTAGTAGATGTGGTGTCATGGTCCGAATGATGTGTTAGGAATGCGTAGAATTCTTCGCGGCGAGCTTGCGAGCCGCGGTTCAGACCCTTGGTAGTGATTTAAGTTTCAAAATGTAGAATAAAATTTTTTCCAGAAAAATGTCAATCTGCGGTGCACTTTTGCGACCGCAGAATCAACATGCGGTCCGCATAGTGACCGCAAATCGTTCTAGAGAGTTGCCCAAAATTGTGTCCAATGTGCGGTCGATATGCGATCGCATGTCAATCTGCGGTGCACTTTTGCGGCCGCAGAATCAACATGCGGTCCGCATAGTGACCGCAAATCGTTCCAGAGCCTGCGTAATTTTTGAGCCATTCTGCGGCCACTATGCGGACCGCATGTTGATTCTGCGGTCGCATAGTGACCGCATATTTGACCCCGGCCCAGATTTTGTAACATTTTGACCCGATCTCTTCTTTAATATAACACCTTTCTTCTTCATTTTATCATATCATCTCACCAAAATTAGAGAGAGAAGAGAGGATTTTTAGAGAGAGAAGTTCTTCATCTTCAAAGATTGTTCCAACTACTTAATTCCAAGGGATTCTAGGGCAAGGATTCAACTTCCCCAATATTTTCAAGGTAAAAACCCTAACTATTTTCTTTGATTTTCAGTTTTAATTGGGTAAAGAGAGGTTTGCATATAATAGCTTTTGAAAATAGAATTTTTACACTCATGCATGATTATTGAACTTGATTTCTAGTAAAAAGAAGTGGGTAGAAGTAAGAGTCTTCAAGAACAAGGTTGGCAAGAGTAGGATATCTTGGGTAAGCATAAAGTAGGAGGAAAAACATCATCACCGGGTATGTATGGCTAATTTTGATTCTTGTAAAATCGCCCATATGTGTGAAATTGTTTGGCATGTGTTAATTTGAGAGATTTTATGTGATTTTTCGATATCATTGTTGTGTTGGGTATACAATTGATGATTGAACTACATTTGGTATGGTTTGAAATACGAATTGAAAGATGACAAAGGAATTGAAATTGGTACAGAACTGAGGAAAATTGTTGTGATGGCATATTTGGCTTATTGTGGAAGGAATTTGAAACACCTTAATTGTGGTGAATTGCTTGAACATGATTATGTGGGCATTTTCGATTTTGGAATACTTGTAACATGGTTGTGATATTGAATTGAGAAGAAATTGAGAACATGAACCAATGTGTAAGTTGCTTATTTGAACTTGTTGAAATTGTGTGTAGTACATTATCTGCTGTTTGAAATTGTTGTGTTTTCAACTGTAAGGCGGGGTCGTGTTGCGCGCCGCAACGTGGTGAAATAAGGTGTGGGTTGGGGTGATAAGGGTGGCCGAGGTAATAAGGGTGGTCGGGGGCAATAAGGATGGAAAGCGATCGAAATCGCTATTGAAAATTGATACATAAATCAATAATGTGAAATTGTGAAAGGAGACAGCAGGAGAGTTTGCAACCTGTGGGGCACTGATTGCCCCTTTGTTTGACTACTTGTACTTTACGTGATTGATTGGTTATTGTTAAATTGGTTGATCGTGGAAAGTTCTTTGTGTGAGAATTATTTGAAATGAGGAAAATGTGGAAACATGGTTGGCTGGCTTAACTGATTGTTGATGTAATTTAATAGCTTGAGTTTACTTGGGACAAAGTTTGTCCATACATACCAGTACAATTCAAGTGTACTGACGTCTCTTTTGCCGGGGGCGCTACATTCGTGTCATGATTGTAGGTGGATCAGTAGCAGGCACTTCAGCTCGTCGGCAGTAGTATTCTTCTCCTTCCATTGCCCGTCTTGGTGAGCCCCTTTCTTCCTCGGGGCCTTGTGTGGTTCTTGCCACTTCGGTTTGGATTTCATTTTGGTTTTGAAAGGTATAGCGGGAGCCTTGTTACCGGCAAGTATTGTATTTCCCTTTTGTATCCTAGAGGCTCTGTAGACATGTAAACTGTGGGACTCCAGTCTTATATATATAAGGTGTTATGTCGGGCGTTGTAAAAGTTGAAATCTTGTTAATGAATCACTCGTATCATTTTATTTGTTTAATGTGAAATCAATTATGATTAGTAATATATTTGGTTAATGAGAAACAGTCAACACAGGGGTAACGCGTGGGAATGAAAGGCACCCAGGTCCGCTTGACTGGGGCAACCCGGTCAGGCGCCGGTCATGTCCCTCGATTTGGGGCGTGACAGTGATGCGATCGCATATTGAAAAATATAGAAGGGCAGAATCAGTTAAAAATCATATCAGTCGCGAGGGTTTCATTATTTCCCCTATTTTTTGCACCACATTGAGAGCTAATTGATAGAATTCGAAGGGGGTTTCATCGGGAAGTGATTGGAGGTAAGTCTCGTGGTCTTAATACGTCATTTTATCAAAGAATCTTCCATTAATTCTCTGAATTTGGGTAAGAAATTAAGAAAATTAGGGCTTTGAGCAAAAACCTTAAAATGCATATTTGAAGGACCATTTGTTGTCCGAATTGGGAGTTCTTTATATGTATGGACTCTTGTTAAGATAAAGATTCTGAAAATGTAACTTTTGTAATTTTTCGAGAAGCGGGCTCAGGGCTCGGGTTTTGCTAGTTTCAAGATTTTTCATGTAATTTGATTGTTTTCGATTGGGTGTTGTTCCACTAGCCTATTTTGATATAGTTTTACTGAATTTGGCTAGTTTTCACGTGAGTGGATGACGGTTCGAGGAGCTAAGGCGTCGCGGGCTTGAGTTTTCGCCGGATCGAGGTGGGTAATACTTGTAAATGATATCCTGAGGGTTAGTAAACCCCGGACTTGCACATCCTAGTGCTGTATTGAGGTGACTTGCACGTCGGATAACGGGCGTGGGGTAGAGCACCATTGGGGATTGTGACTTGGTCCGTCTCCTCTTAATAAATAATAACACCTAATTGCTTGAAATTGAATTGACACCCTAATAAAGATATTAATTATCAAGAATTGGACTGATTATCATGTTTTGGGCTTCGTGCCGATTATCTGAATCCTTCAGGGATTGGTATTACTATCTTGATAATACTGTGCATATTTTTATCTCAATCTTTGGTTTTAAAAATGGTATTTTGCTACTCAGCATTTTTATAAGATTTGAAAAACTTGAACAAGGTTTTGATGACATTTTTAGCTGTGAGCTGATATGATACTGTTGCCCGAGGGGCTTTTTTATTATTCACTAGACTGATTGGAGGTCGAGGGCCATATGTGAGAGCGTGACGATTTATGTGAGGAGTCTTTTAGGCCTCGACTGATATGTGAATATATGCATACACAAGCATGGATCGGACTGCACGCCGTAGTAGTATATGGATCGGGCTACACGGCGCAGCAAGAGTGATATTAATATTACGCTTGGGCTGTAGGAGTCCCTCCGGTCTGAACCCCCACAGTGAGCGCGGGCGCTTTTGCATGGATCGGGCTGTACGCCACAGCGTCATATGCCTTGCATGGCGTACATATATTTGTTTACTTGTACTACGTGGCATAATTTAGCACTCATACATTACTGGCATACATGCATTATTTGCCTTATTGACCATATCCCCTGGTAGAAACTGTTAAGGAGTGCTGAGCCCAAGGGGCTGATTTGAGTGCAGACTTGGACTCTCTGAGGTTGTACCAGGTATTGAGCTGTCATAATGAAAGGTAAAGACGCTAAAAAGAGAATTCTAAGTAATCTACTCACATAGGCTGAAAAGGAATAAAATGATAGTGTATTGTAGTTTAAAGACAATTCTGTATTATATAGCATGAGATAGTGTTTTGTGTGGTTTTCTTTTTCTCAGTATTATTTACTTTTATTGCCGCTGAGTTGGAAGTACTCACACTCGACTCCCTGCACCTTGTGTGCAGATCCAGGTACATCACAACAGAGCTGAGACCACATTTGCTCGGAGAGCTTTACTTGGACAGTCGAGGTAGCTGCCAGCGTCCGCAGGACCTGATTCTCCAGTCTTTCTTTATTTCTTAGTCTAATCTACACTTGCGCACAGTTGTATACACTATCACAGCTTTATATTTTGGTAGAGGCTCATGACTTATAACTCCTGATTCGGTGTGAGGGGTTTTGGGATGTAAATCCCGATGTGTTGGATATTATTTTCATTATATTCTCATTATTTATGCTTAAAAGGGGTAAAGTGTGAGCTGATAGCTCTGAATTATAGTTGATTGTTGAGGCTGGCCTAGCAATGTGTTGGGCGCCATCACGTCCGGGTTTTGGGGTCGTGACATTACTCAAAGATTGCGGGGATTGGTGACATTTGTATAAAGACAAATGTCAGATGTATATTTGTTCTAAAGGACGTGCGGCATGTACCTGATTTGCGGATGAACTTGATCTCAGGAATTGCTTTAGACCGAGATGGGTAGGAGAACTATTTTGCAAATCAAAAGTGGAGACTCGCTAAGGGATCATTGGTGATTTCAAAGGGAGTTGCTCGTGGCACGTTGTATAAGACAAATGCAGAAATATGCCAAGGTGAATTGAACGCGGCACAAGATAGGATTTCTGCAAATTTGTGGCGCAAAAGAATGGGTCATATTAGTGAGAAGGAATTGCATATTCTTGCCAAGAAATAACTCATTTCTTATGCCAAAGGTACAACGATAAAACTTTGTGACTATTGTTTATTTGGTAAGCAGCATAGAGTCTCATTTTAGACATCGTCTGAAAGAAAATTGAATATGCTTGATTTAGTACATTATGATGTTTGTGGCCCAATGGAAATTTAATCAATGGCTGGTAACAAATATTTTATTGCTTTTATTGATTATGCTTCACGAAAATTATGGGTTTATATTTTGAAAACCAAAGATCAGGTGTTTCAAGTTTTCCAGAAGTTTCACGCTCTAGTAAAAAGGGTGATTGGTCGAAAGCTAAAGCGTCTTTGAAGTGACAATGGAGGTGAGTACACTTCAAGGGAATTTGAAGAGTATTGTTCAAGTAATGGGATCATACATGAAAAGATAGTTCATGGAACCCCATAGCACAATGGCATAGCCGAGAGGATGAACCGCACCATTGTGGAAAAGGTGAGAAGTATGCTCAGAATGGCTAAACTACCAAAGTCATTCTGGGGTGAAGCTGTTCAGACATCATGTTACCTGATCAATAGGAGTCCATAAGTTACATTGGAGTTTGACATCCCATAGAGAGTTTGGACCAACAAGGAGGTGTCCTGCTTGCATTTGAAAGTGTTCGGTTGCAGAGCTTTTGCACATGTACCAAAAAAGCAAAGAACAAAGCTAGATGATAATTCTGTTCCCTGCATATTTATCGGATATGGATATGAAGAGTTCGGGTATAGATTGTGGGATCTTGTAAAGAAGAAGGTCATCAGAAGCAGAGATGTAGTCTTCCGAGAAAGTGAAGTTAGAACTGCTGCTGATATGTCAGAAAAGGCGAAGAATGGTATAATTCCTAATCTTGTTACTATTCCTTCTACTTCTAACACAAGTGCAGAAAGTACGACCGACGAGGCTGCCGAGTAGGGGGAGCAGCCTGTTGAGATTATTGAGCAGGGGGAGCAACTTGATGAAGGTGTCGAGGAAATGGAGCACCCTACTCAGGAAAAAGAACAACATCAACCTCTGAGGAGATCAGAGAGACCAATGGTAGAATCATGCAGGTACCCTTCTACAGAGTATGTCCTCATCAGTGATGGGGGGAGCCAGAAAGTCTTAAGGAGGTGATGTCCCATCCAGAAAAGAACCAGTGGATGAAAGCCATGCAAGAAGAGATGGAATCTCTATAGAAAAATGGTACGTACAAGCTGGTTGAACTTCCAAAGGGTAAAAGACCACTCAAATGCAAATGGATCTTTAAACTCAAGAAAGATGGAAATGGCAAGCTGGTCAGATACAAAGCTCGATTGGTCGTTAAAGGCTTTGAACAGAAGAAATGTATTGATTTTGACGAAATTTTCTCACCTGTTGTCAAAATGACATCTATTCGAATAATTTTGAGCTTAGCAGCTAGCCTAGATCTTGAAGTGGAGCAGTTGGATGTGAAAACTGCATTCCTTCATGGAGATTTGGAATAGGAGATTTATATGGAGCAGCCAGAAGGATTTGAAGTAGCTGGAAAGAAACACATGGTGTGCAAATTGAATAAGAGTCTTTATGGATTGAAGCAGGCACCAAGGCAGTGGTACATGAAGTTTGACTCATTCATGAAAAGTCAAACATACCTAAAGACCTATTCCTGATCCATGTGTATACTTCAAAATATTTTCTGAGAATAACTTTATTATATTGTTGTTGTATGTGGATGACATGTTAATTGTATGACAAGACAGGGGGCTGATAGTAATGTTGAAGGGAGATCTGTCCAAGTCATTTGATATGAAGGACTTGGGCCCAACACAACAAATTCTAAGGATGAAGATAGTTCGAGAGAGAACAAGTATAAAGTTGTGGCTATCTCAAGAGAAGTACATTGACTGTGTACTAGAATGCTTCAACATGAAGAACGCTAAGTCGGCCAGCACACCTCTTGCTAGTCATGTAAAGTTGAGCAAAAAGATGTGTCCTACAATAGATGAGGAGAAAGGGAACATGGCTAGAGTTCCTTATTCTTCAACAGTCGGAAGCTTTATGTATGCAATGGTATGTACTAGACCTGATATTGCTCACGCAGTTGGTGTTGTCAGCATGTTTCTTGAAAATCCTCGAAAGGAACATTGAGAAGCAGTCAAGTGGATACTCAGGTACCTGAGAAGTACCACGGGAGATTGATTGTGCTTTAGAGTATCAAATCCAATCTTGAAAGGCAATATAGATGCTGATATGGCAGGTGACATTGATAATAGAAAATACACTACTGGATATTTATTTACATTTTCAGGGGGAATTAAATCATTGCAGTCGAGGTTGCAGAAGTGTGTTGCACTGTCTACAACTGAAGCAAAGTATATTGCCGCTACCGAAGTTAGAAAAGAGATGATATGGTTGAAACAGTTCCTACAAGAGCTTGGATTGCATCAGAATGAGTATGTCGTCTATTGTGATAGTCAAAGTGCAATAGACCTTAGCAAGAACTCTATGTACCATGCAAGGACCAAACACATTGACGTGAGATATCATTGGATTCGATAAATGGTAGATGATGAATCTCTAAAAGATTGAAGATTTCTACAAGTGAGAATCACACAGATATGCTAACGAAGGTTGTACCAAGGAACAAGTTTGAGCTATGCAAAGAACTTGTCCGCATACACTCAAACTAGAAACCGCGGTGTTATCTCCTTCGGGTGAATGGGACTGGAGAGGGAGATTTTTGCGGTCAAGCCCACATTTTAAGGAAGAAATTTTCTTCCTTCTTCACTTTTGTCAAAGTTAGGTAATAGCAGCATCCCACGTTTCATTTGTGCATCAAATTAAGCACGCCGCAGAGATGAAATGTCAGAAATAATAGGCTTGTTTTTTGCCTATAAACTAAGAGCTTAGGCTCTCATTTTTAATAACAATCTCAGAGGAAAATATATATATGAGAGCTAGAAAGAAAGAGTGAAGTTTCACAGACAGGGTATAAGAAAATAGTCTGTGAGAAAAATAGAGAGTGAGCGATATTGTAGTGAGGTAGGAATACCAAAAGAGGGTTATTTCTTTTGAGTGTTGTAGTGGTCATTGTAGTATTTTACTCGGGCCTATAAAATGTATAATCCTTACTATAGTGATATCAGTTGTTTCTCTCGGAGTCGTGGTTTTTTCCCTTATTCAAAAGGGTTTTCCACGTAAAATTCTTGGTGTCGTTATTACTCTTTTATTCTTGTTAATTACCATATCTATGTGCTATATTATTATTCCGCTTTTCTTACCGTGAATATTATTTCTGTGGGGGTTTATTCCCAACAATAATCACCTAAATAGGCACTCTCTCTCAAGAAGATACACACTAAATAGGAATGGATAATTGAGGGCCCTTTCAACGATTCCACAATCAAAACGCATATGAACAATTAGAGATTAAACAACAAAATCTAATTATAATGATAAAACAACGAAGTAATTCCCAACGGGTTCCATCAAAACCTTAGATTAAGAAATTAGCTACTCATGATATTGGGTAACACAATAGCTAAAGAATTCATGCTCATAAATTGCAAGAAAATAAGAAGAATAAAAAGTAATGGTGTTTTGTGATCTCTCACACTTGTTTCTCTTGCCAAAATAACTCCAAAAATAAGCCAACTAGCTTTTGGAGCGAGTTGTCTGCATTATTTAAGGGCTTTACAAAAGTTTTTCCTCTTTACACTTTTATCCCCAACTTTACTGCATCTTCCAGCTTCGACCGCGGCTGCGGCGCCAACCGCGGTCAACCGCGGCGCGTTCTGTAACAAACAGCAGCAGCGACCGCGGTGGACCACGGAAATGACTGGTTCCGTTTCTTCATATTTTTGGTCACTTTTTTTGCTTGCTTGCTCTTGGATACTTCTCAATTTATGTGATTAATGCTTGTTCTTACCTCCAAACACTCCATTTTAGTCTTGCACTATCATACATTCCCTGCAAAACAAAATAACATTAATTTACACATTTAACCGATAATTTTCATAACAAAAACAACGACAAAGCGTGTGTATCTACAACATAAATGACGACTATATTGCATATTATCAACACCCCACACTTAAATCATTGCTAGTCCTCGAGCAATTCACCACACTCATAAAAATCATCTCTATATATTTCTTTCAATGACTTACACCATGAACATTATACAATGATCATATCTAGTAATGAAATACCCATGCTTCAACAATCAAGTTTTTTCCGTACCCTGCATATTTATGCTTACTCAAACCGCTCTATACAACAGTAAAAACTCACCTTTCCTTTGTGAATCACATGCCCTCACAACACACAAGAGAGTAGTTCCAACAATATAATGGTAATAACACAAAAGCAAAATTCACTTACTCTCCAAAGAATATTGGCATGCAACAAAGATGCACCATAAGCTTTCCTGTAGTGTACTACTCCACTAATCGAGTTCATTCAATCTTGGATTAATTAGGACTTTATTTGATTGTAATGTAGGCTAAGGGACCGGTAGGATATATTTAGATATAAGAGTGACTACACCTCCCTAAGCACTTTAATACATACATTTTAGCATTCAAATCATACACTTATGTCAAACCAACTCCACCTTCACATCAATTTATATAACCCCATACTTCTTTAAGCCCACTTACGTCAAGAGCCACCACTTATCAGGAATTGTTTTTTCATAATTGTTTCACAACAATTCAACTTTATTTATCGTGTGGATCTTCCTTTTTAATTATAGTGCACCTTTCTCCTTATTCAATTAGTTCCACTCAAAAGCCAATACAACCACCCCACACTTTAACTTTACAAAGTTCATACAATCAAGTGCTCATGAGAGGTGAAAATAGTTCAAATAGATGGTTAATTCAAACAAATTGGTAAGGCTTGTAATGTTGTTGCCAAAGAAAAAGGATTACAGGCTCAAAGAGGTTAACTACGATACATAATAATTAGGTGGGTAAAATACGTATATATGGTTCAACAAGAAATTCCCATATCACTTTCAGGACAGAACAAACTACTATTTTGCTTTGCAAACACACGGGGCAAGTTCTAGGCATCAATTGTACAGTATGGAACACAACAAAACTCACACACACCTGGCATATGACTCATTCCAGATTGGTTTATTAAGATACTGTCTTTTGAGTGTTCAAGTTAAGCACAACTATACAATTTTTAAGGCATTCAAACAAGATTCACTTTGAAGCTAAGCATTACTCTCTAGCATTTGTTATGTTCAGGTGTAAGCACGCTAAAAGTTACACATTTCACCACTTCACCTATTAATATCTAAAAAAATCTACCTACACCCGGTTCAAGCAAAAACCCTTGGAAAAGAACCGTGGTATGAAAAAAACCAAGGGGAAATTACTACACAACCTAAAAGTAAAAATCTTTTTGGTGTTTTTGTTATATTCTTTTCTTTTCTTTTGACTCATTCCCTCAAGAACCCCGTCGATAGAGATCTGTCGTCAGGACAACTCGCTTTTACAAAAACATATTTTAATAAAAAAACTAACTACTCCAATTCTAATTCTAATTATCTACACACAAAATATTTATAAACATCTATATACCAAGAAATTCCCCACCCCACACTTAAAAAGAAATCATGTCCCCATGGCTGAACTATATAGTAAATAGTGAGGTAAAGGAACTTCTCTGAAGCGTCACTCCTTGTCGGACACTGTGTCGGGGTTCACGTTGCAAGTGCAACCCAAAGCCCTCAGCCGGCCCATGAATTTCTTTTTGGATTTGACTTGTCTGTCTGCGATGGGATCCACACGAGTGCCTAGGCCAGTGACTGATGTCTGGAGTCCTGTCATGCGATGCTCCAGATCCTCCAATCGATTGCTATGGCGTGGCTGGGATGGGCCTGCCTCACTCCCACGAGGAGGTTCAGTGATCTCTATAGTATCAACAACATCATTCTTATTATTTGAATCAGACTCCTTAGACGAGTCTTCAGAAATATCTACCAGCGCACGTGCTTCTTGATTAATCTTGCTTGCATGAAATGACGTTTTCAATGGTAGCTTGCCATCAACTTGAGTATTTTCAGGGACCTTTGCCATGCGACAGAGACGGGTGACTAGAGATGGAAAATAAATACATTTACCTAATCTCAGTGATCAAATAAACATTTCTTCATACAACACCCTCATCACATCAAACCCTTGCTGGGTCATAAAATAATAAATCATTGCTGCTCGCGGCCCATTGATATCAGTTGTGTTGCTACAGGGCAACAACCGAGTGTTGATGATTGTAAGCCAACACTTGGCTAACGAGGAAAGTAACTGCGAATGTAGTGTTGTTGGCTTTGAAACCCATTTGGCTTGCTTCCCGGGAATCCCTATAACTCCCAAGAGCCTATCCCAATTGACATGTAGGCAATTGTAACGGAGGTAATTATCCATACCTGTGAAGGGTGGAAGGCGGTAGTCGCGATGAATGGCGTCAGGGGTAGCATCAACTTTGGTGCGTCGCACCGTCACCACCCTATTTTCATGCTCCGGGAGGTTGGCATAAAATTTACGTACAATTGCAATATTAGCTTCCTCCGGGTTGTTAAAGAAGATGCCAAGTTGGCACATATTTAGTTCGGTAAGCATGTCCGGGCAATCAAGCTCTAGAGCAAACCGGTCTATGTGTATCCCGTGTTGTAGTTTCTTCATCAATTTTTGAGTGTATCTTGTCTCTTCAGCTTTTGAGACAAATTTGTAGCTATCAAAGTCAGTAGAGCTCGCTTGGTTCCTTGCCCGGGACGAGGAGCTAGCGCCCCTACTTGAGGCCACTGTGTTCTGGCATTTATGCGATGAGCTCATTATGCATGCAAAACTGATACAAGTCTATTAGTACAATTCTAAAATGGTGACTATGGGGGTTACTCAGACTTCACCCTAACCAAGTCACACGACTCATTATAACACCTTCATTGTGGCAATTTGCCAAACACCCTGTGGGCAACCTAATTTAAGCACCTTTTATAGCCCAATTGCGGCAAGAATACTCTCCCCAATTCAATTTGAAACACTTCCACAATTACCCCGCACTTGTTCAACAACATCACCCCAAATTTATACCCTAAAAATCATCAACTACACAGCCCCTTCACCAATCACATATTCAAACCACAACAACTACACTTCTACTTCCAAAGTACTAACTAACAATGATGATTCTATAACTAAAAGCAATATATACACAAAATTAATTAACAACAACAATAGAAATAAAAGAGAGATAAGATGGGGCAAACCTTGTCAAGAAGATGAAGCACAAACTTGAGAAGGGAAAAAAGAGGAGGAAGGGAGGGTTGGGGATTTGCTTGAATTTGAGAAGAAGAAAGGAGAATTTGTGTTTGGGAGGGAGGAATGCATGAAGGGTTGGGGAAGGGAGGGTTTTTGTTTCATGGAAATTATGTTTGAAGGTGGGGTAATAATTAAAAGGGGGTGTTTTAACGAAATAAAGAAAAAAACTT